>PYAF01002729.1:13908-33704 GCA_007407185.1 Glycine tomentella | reverse complement strand
GGTTTCTGTTCTGTATTTTTCGAATTGGATTCATGCTTAATGATTCTGGTATTGATTGATTCAGAATCTCAGTTTGCTTAATTCTGAGAGTTTGCCCTAACGAGGTTCACGTTTGCTTAATTCGTGTAATGACGTTTTAGGTTAATCTTCGCTTAGTTGATTAATCTGGACTGATAAGGATTAAGTCAGAACCAATTATCTTTTGTGAACCGAGGATATTAAAGGCGCAATCTGTTCTAAGGGTCTGACTTGTTTTTAATCACTGCAATTAATTATTATTTCTGTTTAATTTAGTTTTCGCATTCTGCCAAAACCCCCCCAACACGTTTTCAATCCCTTAAACATTGACAATTGATCCTTGAGAGACGACCTAGGAGTCACTTTCCTAGTACTACATTTTAAAATCAAATTAATTTGGTTGCGTACGACCGCGATCAACCATCACCTCTGAGTGTGTAAAGGAGAATCGCCCGCTCGACGTTCACATCAGTCATGTTAGTGGATGGTATGACTGTGTGGTTCACGAACTGATGCCAGAAAACTGCATCTCCCACTAGATCATGCTTCCGCATCTTCTCTGGTATGTAGTCGAGGCCGGGCTTGGGCTTCCAAGCCGTGTAAAGACCTGTGATGGCTCTGCGGATGGTGGTGGCCAGCTGAGGAACATCGTCCCTGTACATCTTTGTCAACGCGTCTGGCTGCATCCGGAATAAGAGCTGGAGGAAGTCACAGTTATCGAAGGGGTCATAGTGAGTGTCCAATAGACGCTCAATAGCTTTATCATCAAAAGAAACTTGGACACCCCTCACCCAAGACATCCTGGTCCTGTAGACGGTGTCTGGATCAACAATTCGCTAAAAATTCCTTCAATATAGAGCTGGAACTGGGCTCGGGGAAGCTGACAAGCCTCTGCCACTGGCGTCTGAGAATTACTGCCCTCACTGGGTTGTTTTCTGGTAGTGTCTCCCATAGAATTTTCTTCTCCTGAATGATCTTCTTTGGTAAGTACCAGGAATCAAAGCGTTCCTGGCACTCAGCTGTCCTGAAGCGGGCCTCATCAAAATCTGCTACCCTAGCCCTCTTTCTTCCACCTTCTGTAGTGGTAGCTTTCTTCTTGCCCTTTGCTATTTGCTTACCCTGAAATCAGAAAAAAAATCCAAGTACATATATACATGGGTTAAGCAATTTGAATTCCCAGATTTCATTCCTGCATAGGGCCAGATTATCAACAAGTATAATTAAGCACAAAATGGTGAGATGGAAGCAATCAATAATTTGGATTCTCAGGTTATCATTCACACAAACAGTGGAGTAGCATCAATTAGGATCAAAATTCAATCACAGCACCAATATCATTTTCAATGAATTTAAATTACCAAGTACAGTGGTCATCAATATAAACATGCTTCATCCAACCAGTTGTTTAATACTTATGAAAATTTCTCAGTAAAATGCATCTTCCAGATTTAGAAGTCTTATATACACCAAACCAAATTCAATTCAATCATATTATGCATACCTTGCTTCAAGAGTATCATTGGAATCCATAATAATTGATATCATCTGGATTCCCAGATTTAATCCAATACAAGTTCAAGCAAAAACATACATACATATATATATATATACTTTATTCACCACACTCAATTCATTTCTAGAATTATTCTCACATTCCTATCAATATAACACAGATCAAGCATTTTCTCCTAAAGCATTTTGGTTATTTTGCAAATTCAGCCCAAACATCGGGTTTAAAACACTTTTTATTCATAACCTAAGACTAGCTTGACAATTCCCAGATTTAGCTTATGACAATTCTTAAGTTTAGTCCTAATCATCGAAGAAACAGTTCAAGCATAGTAGTCCAGAAATGAAGGCAGTTGTAGAAACCCACACCAATTCACAATGTCAATTCCTAGTCAATGTGTTCCTTATCAGTTTAAAATTTCAACCTGTATATGCACATCATTTATCTGGATTCAGTTCAGTTCTAGAATCAAAATTTCCAAATTTAAGCATAAGGATATACACACAGAAAAACATAGTGCAGGAGCATCAAAATTAGGTGTAGTTTAATCACAGCACTAATGTTTCATGTCAGCAATTCAATGTATGCATGGTTCCATCAATTCTGTGTTTCAGGTTCAATTGCAAGAATAGTTTCAAGTTGCATAATTGATTTTATTCAATCATGTTCATTTGCACTTCAAGTGTGTTCAAGACAGAATTCGATAATCAAGCATCATGGTTATATTTGAATTTAGTCCTGAATTCCCTATTCCCAGATTTTGTGCATTTTCATACTCAACACAAATTAGCCATCTCAAGCAGTAGTGCCATTTCATTAGCTATGGAATTAGGCTAGGCATATTTCAAAACAATGGCAAAGCCTAATGTACCCAGTTAATCCACAAGGCAATCATACAGTTCATATCATAGCATTCCATCTAATTAAGGCCTTATGCATATTGAATCAGCTTTGGCCATGATTCAGTTCAATTTCTTTCTCAGGCATTTAAACAAACATGTAATGGGCATATAATCAAATCAACATACAATGCCCTTTTTTCATCATGTCACATTCCCAATTGAACAAAGCCAACAACAATAAAGCAATTTCACAAGCAATCTAGTCTTTACCCTAAGGTTTTCCAACAATTCCCATCAAAAGTGAATAAGAAGATATTAAGCATGAGCATTGGTTGTCTGCAGTTCATGGTGATACCATTGTTCCTTCATAGTGTTTAAAGTTTAGAACATACCTTTTCTCCAGCCAAGGTATCGACCTTAGTCCCTAATGATTTGAGCCTTTGCAAAGAATTAAGCGCAATGCAGAGAATGTGAGAATGAATAGAAAGAGGGGGAGAGAACGTGAGTGAGAGAAGCTTTTAAAGAGAGAGTAATGAAAAAGTGGTTAATGGTGGTTTATGGGGGTTAAAGGCAGTGCTTGTGTGAGGGCGAAAATTAGGGAGGAATTTTGGAATAGGAATGGAGTGAGGCGCGAATGAGGAGTTTTAAAATTAAAAGCAGTTTCCACGACCTCGCGCGGTTAGTGCGGCACACGGCGCGGATCGCGCCATAAAGCTCTGAAGGTTCATTGGTTTCGTCTTATCCGCGCGAGTCGCGCGGGGTCTCACGCGACCTGCGTGGTTGGGTACTGAAAAGACCCTCAGCCTCGAATATCTCGTGCTACCCGCGCCATACTTCACGCGACTAGCGTGGAAACTTGAAAATTAACAATCAGGGTCAAACAATTGGCGCGGGTCACGCCACTTTTCACGCCATTTGCGTGATTTAATGCAGAAACAGGTCAATGGGTCGAGCAACTCGCGCGAGTCTTATGCGGTTCGCATGGATTGGCTGTGGCCTTGGCGCTGATAGCGCCGCTCGTGGCGCAGATAGCTTCAATTTATGCAGATGAAGAGGCCTGGCTCGAACTTCTAGCGCTGATAGCGCGATATCTCCCGCGGTTAGCATGGATTGATCGTGGATATGGCGCGGTTAGCGCTGATCATGGCGTGAATCGCGCGACATCTTTTTAAGCTCTTTCCTTGCTTTTTATTTGCCTTTCAATTTCTACTCCTAACTAAAATTAATAGGCTAATTAAAATGATTATACTTGAACAAACTAACCTAATGCTAAAGCTATCACAATTAAAGAGAAATTACACTATCTAATAATGCATGAGATTAATACTAACATGAACTATGCAGTGGAACATCTAATGTTATTCAATTCTAAAATGGCTACCACTATTGAAACTATGAAGGCTTAAAATTCTTAGATCTAGAAATGCATGAATGATGTCTTATGCAATAATTTAAGGTTACTGCTATCAAAGAAATTGGCATCTCTAACTATTTATGCAGAATTTTAAAACAACTACTGCAGAAATTTAAACCTAATGTTATCAAATCTAAACAGAACTTAAATAGAATCTTAAAGCAACAAATATGTACATTAAAATTGTGCTCATTTAACGTCTTAAGCTAGACGCTTACTTCCATTTAAACCTCAGTGGCGTTGAGTGGAATAGAAGCTGAAGTTCTGTCCACTTCTCCTCCAAAATAATGTTTCAGGCGGTAACCATTTACCTTGAAAGCTCGATCACTATCCAAAGGTGAGATGGCCACTGTGCCATAGGGATAAACTTCGCGTACAATGAACGGTCCAGACCAACGGGACTTCAATTTACTTGGAAAGAGTCGCAGGCTAGAATTATAGAGCAACACTTGTTGGCCAGGAATAAACTCCTTTGGACGGATTTGGTTGTCATGCCACTTCTTTGTCTTTTCTTTGTAAATTCGGGCATTCTCATAAGCAGCTAACTTGAACTCATCTAATTCATTCAACTAAAGCAACCTCTTTTCATTAGCTTTTGTTAGTTCAAAATTTAAAAACTTGGTTGCCCAGATGGCTTTATGTTCAAGTTCAATAGGGAGATGGCAAGCCTTACCATAGACAAGCTGAAAGGGAGACATACCTATAGGAGTTTTAAATGCAGTCCTGTATGCCCACAAAGCATCATCTAGCTTCTTAGACCAATCCTTTCTTGAGGTTCCAATAGTTTTCTCGAGTATTCGTTTCAATTCACAGTTGGAAATCTCTAATTGGCCACTTGTTTGAGGGTGATAAGGGTTTGCCACTTTGTGCTTGACTCCATATTTAGCCAATAAGCCCTCTAGTTGCTTATTGCAGAAGTGAGTCCCTCCATCACTAATAATGGCTCTTGGCACCCCAAATCTGGTGAAGATATTCTTTCTTAGGAATGAGACCACCACTTTGGCATCATTGGTGGGTAAAGCAGCTGCCTCCACCCACTTGGAGACATAATCTACAGCAACCAAGATGTATTGGTTGGAGACTGACTTAGGGAAGGGTCCCATGAAGTCAATGCCCCATACATCGAACAGCTCAACCTCCTGGATGTTGTTTAATGGCATCTCATCTTTGCGAGAAACATTGCCTGTTCTTTGACAGCTATCACACTGCATCACAAAGTTTTTAGAATCTTTGAATAATGTTGGCCAATAATAGCCACATTGCAACACTTTGTGTGCAGTCCGGTTTGCTCCGAAATGACCTCCATAGTTGGAGGAATGACAGTTCCACAGAATATCCGGCACGTCACTTTCAGTTATGCATCTGCGGATAACATTGTCAGTGCATTGAAAATATAAATAAGGGTTATCCCAGAAATACCTTCTTGCATCATGCATAAATTTCTTCCTCTGCTGCCAATTTAGATCTTCAGGAATAATTCTAGCAGCTTTGTAATTAGCCATGCTAGCAAACCATGGACTGATTTGTACGGTTAGCACTTGCTCATCAGGAAAGGATTCATTGATTTCAACTTCCGGTCCATCTTGCAAGCCTTTTTCCTGAATCCTAGACAAGTGGTCTGCAACCTTGTTTTCAACTCCAGCCTTGTCTCTTATTTATAAGTCAAATTCCTGCAACAACAACATCCAACGCAACAAACGTGGTTTTGCATCTTGCTTGTGCAGCAGAAATTTAAGGGCTGCATGGTCAGTATAAACAATTACTTTTGACCCTACTAAATATGATCTAAACTTATCAAGGGCATATACAACAACTAACATCTCTTTTTCAGTTGTGGCATAATTTACTTGTGCCTCATTTAACAGTTTACTGGCATAATAAATCACATGCAAGCGCTTTTCTTTTCGTTGTCCTAGAACAGCACCTACTGCATAATCACTAGCATCACACATTAATTCAAAAGGTAAACTCCAATCCGGAGCAATCAAAACAGGTGCAGTGGTGAGTTTTTGTTTTAGAGTGTTAAATGCACTAAGACAAGCATCATCAAATGTGAATTCAGCGTCTTTCTCCAGCAGTTGGCTTAGTGGCTTTGAGATTTTGGAGAAATCCTTGATGAATCTTCGGTAGAAACCTGCATGGCCTAAAAAGCTGCGAACACCGCTCACATTAATAGGAGGAGGTAATTTCTCAATCAATAAAAGCTTAGCCCTATCTACCTCAATTCCCATTTCAGAAATTTTGTGGCCTAATACTATGCCTTCCCTTACCATGAAATGACATTTTTCCTAGTTTAAAACTAAATTAGTCTCTTGACATCTTTTCAGTACTTTAGCTAAGTTAGCTAGACAGGAATTAAAGCAAGGGCCAAAAACAGAAAAATCATCCATAAATACCTCAAGCCCTCTTTCTACCATGTCAGAGAAAATTGAAAGCATGCACCTCTGGAAGGTTGCAGGTGCATTACACAACCCAAATGACATTCTTCTGTAAGCAAACACCCCAAATGGACATGTAAAGGCTTTCTTCTCTTGGTCTTCTGGTGCCACTGGGATTTGGTTATACCCCGAGTAACCATCAAGGAGGCAATAGTAGTCATGACCAGCCAAGCGTTCAAGCATTTGGTCCATGAAAGGGAGTGGAAAATGGTCTTTTCTAGTTGCATTGTTAAGCCTTCGGTAATCAACACACATTCTCCAGCCTGTGATGGTTCTTGAGGGAATTAAGTCATTGTTGTCATTTTGAATGATCGTAATACCTCCCTTCTTTGGTACGGTTTGGACTGGACTTACCCAAGGTGTGTCTGAGATTGGATATATCATATCTGCATCCAAAAGCTTAAGAACTTCTTTTCTTACCACTTTTTCAATAGTGGGATTGAGCCTTCTCTGCGGCTGCCTTACAGGTTTAACATCAGATTCCATTAATATTTTATGAGTACAAAAGGAGGGATTTATACCTTTGAGGTCTGAAATAGACCAGCCTATGGCTGACTTATGTTCCTTAAGTACCTTAAGTAGTTTTACCTCTTCATGCCATTCCAGCCCTCTGTTGATTATGACTAGATATGTTTCATTCTCACCTAGGAAGACATATTTCAAATGTTCTAGTAGTTCCTTCAATTCAACCTTAGGTGCTCCTGTTGGAATGTCATCTTCCTTCTGCTCTAGCTTTTCTAATATAGGTTTGGCTGCGTTTTCTGCAGCTGCTATGTTGGATTCTGCAGAAAATACTGCAGCTGCACTTGCTGTCTCCTCTGCTTCAAAATTTCCTGCATAATTTGATTCTTCTGCTGGTATGGCTGCTGCTACAGTTTCCTCTTCTGCATAATTTGCTGCAGAATTCATTGCTGATGCATGTTCTGCATCTCCTTCCCTCCCAACTGTTTTTAAACCTGCTGTAATGCCTGTACAAATAACATTATCCAATACATCTAGCCTAAAACAATCATGTTCATCAGCTGGATGTTTCATGGCATCAAATACACTGAATACAACAGATTCATCATTCAATCTTAGTTCAAGCTTTCCTTGCTCTACATCTATTAAGGCTCTCGCAGTGGCTAGGAAAGACCTTCCTAACAGCAGAGGGATTTCACTTTCACCCTCCATGTCTAACACAATAAAATCTGCAGGGAATATAAATTTGTCTACCTTTACTAGAACATCCTCAATCACCCCTGAGGGTGTTCTTAACGATCTATCTGCTAACTGCAAGGATACTCTAGTTGGTTTAAGTTCAGATATGCCTAGGGACTTACACATAGACAATGGCATTAAATTTATACTAGTCCCTAAATCACAAAGTGTTTTCCCTACATTAATGTTTACTATGGCTATAGGGATATTAAAACTCCCAGGATCTTTCAATTTGGGTGGAAGTTTTCTTTGAATTATTGCACTGCACTCCTCAGTGAGTGCTATGGTTTCACAGTCTTGCAGCTTATGCTTCTTAGATAGAAGTTCTTTCATGAAATTTGCATAATTGGGCATAATAGCTAATGCCTCAGCAAATGGTATATTAATGTGTAACTTAAACATGTCTAAGAACCTGACAAATTGCTGCTTCTGCACTTGATGCTTGGTTTGCACCGGATATGGAGGTTTTTCAAAGCGAGAAAAGTCCCACTTCTTTGGTTGAGGTGCAGAATTCTGCTCTTCAAATTTTTCTGCAGCTTTTTCTTTTGATGGTTCAGCTGCTGCAGAATTTTTCTCAGCTTCCTTTTTGCTTGCCTCAGGCTTTTCTGGTGTATTCAATACCTTACCGCTTCTGGTTGTGATGGCCTTGGCATGTTCCCTCGGGTTTACAACTGTATCACTTGGAAATTGGCCTTGTGGTCTCTCAGCCAACTGTTTTGCAAGTTGACCAATCTGGTTTTCCAAGTTTCTAATGGAAGCATCTTGGTTAGTCCTGTGAGCTCTTATTTCAGATATAAACTCTGCTGTTGTTTTTGACAGCTGCATCACAACCTTTTCAAGCTCAGAGGGTTCCTTATTAGGAATAGGAGGGGGTTGCAAGTAGTTGTTGCATTTGTAGTCCAGACCACCTCCTTGGAATCTTCTTTGATAGTTATTTCCAGTAGAAAAATTGTTGTTCCTCTGATAGGACTGCTGCTGGTATGGTTGTTGCTGCCTTTGATCATTCCAAACTCCATTCACCTGCACAGGGTCAGCACCAACAAGAATAGGGCAAACATTAGACTTATTCTCACCTTGACAATACTCACAGACCACATGTGGTTGGCTAGCTGCCACTTGTACTGCAGAAACTTGCAATCTATCAATCTTTTCAGTTAACTTGGCTAGTTGTTGTGCCAAAATCTTCTGTTCCACAAGCATTGCATCATTAGTGGACAGCTGAATTGGTTCTCTCTTTGGCTGCTGTGCTATGCTTTCATTTTCGTTCCGGGCCAAAGAGTTAATAAGCTCATATGTCTGAGCTGCTGTCTTGGATCTTATAGTACCCCCTGCTGCAACATTAACAATCATACGAGTGTCAGGAGTCATGACATTAAAGAATATAGGTACCTGCTTACCTACAGGCATATCATACTGTGGACATCTTCTAATCAACTCTTGGAATCTATTCCATGCAGCACAAAGGGATTCTCTTCCATTTTGAGTGAAATTGGTGATTTCATTCACCAATCGGTTATATTTATCCATGGAAAAGTACTCAGTAAAGAATCTTGAGACTAAGTCTTCCCAAGTTGAGATGCTATTTGATGTTTGTCTATTCAGCCATCTCAATGCATTTCCCTTAACAGCAAAAGGAAATAAGCTTAATCTCACTGCATCATCTGAGACCCCTTGGTGTCTTATAGTATCACAGATTCTGAGAAATCTGTCAATGAAGTCATGTGGGTCTTCAAAATCCTCTCCTGCAAATTGACTGCGTTCCACCAATGCTATCAATGAAGGATTTATATCAAAGTGATTAGCTTGTATTGGTGGCCTCACAATACTGGAGTTAGGTCTTGTGAACATAGGAGCCAGAATATCCTCCATTAGTTCATCTTCCGGTCTCCGTCTTGGCTGATTAGGTTGTTCTTTAGCCATTTCTTCTTCTGACTCTAATTCAGGAAGTGAATCAAAGTCAAATCTTTCAGCTTCTCTCCTCCTTTGTCTAGCTAGTCTCCTTCGGATTGTTCTCTCTATTTCTGGGTCAAACTGTAAATCCTCAGAACTAACTGAACCTCGCATAAAACTTAGAGAAGCGATTAGTAACAAAAAATTCAATCACAAGATTAAAATTACTGTAAAATCCGTTTGCCAATCCCCGACAGCGGCGCCAAAAACTTGTTAGCGATTTAATACGCTCACACCACGGCAAGTGCACCGATCGTTTTCAAGTAATAATTTTAGGTAAGTGAGTATCGTTCTCCACAGGGATTGGGTTGATTTAACAGCAATACCAACAATTGTGATTGAAAGTAAACAAAAAATTACACAAGAGAGGTTTGATTGATTGGTTGTTTGAATGTAAAGACAGAAATTAAAGAAATGCAGTAAATTGATTTGAAAGATTACCAATGGAAGAATAATTGTGGTCAGGCACAATCCCTTCCGAGTCCTACCTCTTTCACTTGACTGGTTTCGTAGTTTAAGTTACACAAATAATAAATCTTTCCTAAATTCGTAAATCCTAGATAACTAGCAATTTAACCCTTTAATCCGATCGAGAATCCTAATCCCTTAGCGATCCTGTCAAACTAAGCATTAAAAGAATATATCATAAGTGTTCTTGTTATGATTGTTCAGAACATAAGTCTTTTCTAGATTAGTTAATCCCTAATTCCTTAGTGAATTAACCCTTTAACCTGAATCGAAAACCTAATTCCTTAGTGAAATCTATCAGTTTAAGCATTTAAAAGAACATATCATAATTTCTGCAGCCACGCATCCCTATCCCTAGGTGATGAACAACTTTTATTCTAAACAAGTCATAAATTAGAATCCCAACGTCCCCATTGTGAATCCTAACCCTCATTACTTACTCAGAGTGATCAATTCCAAATAACAGTAAAAGATAAGAGTAGAAAAGAATAAAACAATCAAAACAACATTATTATTCAATACCAGTCAAATTACAGAAGAGTTCTCATCAGTTCATGGCCTTCCCACAATACAAGGTTTAGCCTGCCATAGGCCTTAAGAACATCAAAGTTGTTGAATAATTTATTGTTGTGCAGAAACCCTAGCCTTGATTCTTGATTTCCAAAGGTTTTGAAGGACAGAGAGAATGTATTAGATGAATAATGGATGATAAAAGGTTGTCCCAGTGTCTTTATCAGTTCCCAGAGGCCTTGTATTTATAGAATGATTTAATTAAGGTAACAAAGCCCAAAACAAAGCCAATTTTTGAAACAGATAATTTAAAACAGGAAACTGGATCTTTTCCACGTGACCCGCGCGTGACTCCGCACTAACCGCGTGGACCCTTCGAATCCATGGCGCTGATCGCGCGGTACTCCACGCTAACCGCGTGGATTATTCGAGATGAATGGTCTGATGTTGAGCTTCTGGCGCTGGTGGCGCGGTTCCGGCACGATCCGCGTGTTGACTTCGACTAGCTGACGCTGACCACGTGGTAATGGCGTGAATGGCGTGAGTTGTTCGAGCTAATCAGGTTGGCCTTCCTTGGTCTGGCGCTATTGGCACGGATCCGGCGCTGATGGCGCGGTTCTTGCGGCCTTACCACGCTAATCGAGTGAACTCCCACGCCGATCGCATGGGATCTTCGAAACTGAGGCCTTCTATTCTTCATCAGGCGCGATCTGCGCGAGTTCCTGCGCGATCCGCGCGGTACTTGAAACCTTGTTTTCTTCTTTTCTTTGCTTTGCATTCCTCTTTTTAACCTGAAATTGCTCAATTGGTAATGAATGAGATTAAAAATAATAAATTAATAAATTTAACTAATTCTAACCTATTTTCCTAATTATTTAACTAATTTATAACCTAAAACTAGCCTAAAACTAAGATGTGTTTGCAACACATCATCAGCTAGTACCCATCGTTCACTTGACGCTGCTGAGCTTTTTCTGCAGAGGGGTCTTGCCATCATAAAAGAACATCGATAGGTGCATCAAGAGGCGATGAGCAAAGCCGCTTCGTTGGAGCAAGAGTACATCAAGCTAAGGGTGTTGTTCCAACGCTTGGCAGTTTGAGCGCAATAGATTGAACGACATTGTGGTGGCCCTTGTCGAGGCTGTAGGTGTAACCCTCAGCTGTCCATCAAGACTGGTGAAGCTTTGCCCAAGTTGTTACGAACTAGGCTTGATGGTGATGAGCTGGTCGTTCGTGGCAGGGCAACTGCTGCCAAGGCTGATAAGGCTGTTGCTGAAAAGGCAAAGTTGGCGAAGAAAGTGTCCGAGTTGGAGGCGAAGCTAAAGGAAGTTGAGATCAGGCTTGATGCTGAGATAGAGTTAGTTGAGAAGGTGGTGAGTCTGGAGGAGAGGCTGAAGGAAATGGAGGTTGAGCTTAAGGAGAAATGAGCTTAACGAGGAGTTGAAGGTGTACAAGCGAGAAGCAGTAGAGTAGCATGAGAAAGGCTTCTTCAAGGCGGTGCGCCAAGCTGACCTTTTTGCAAAGGACCTTGACTTGGGTCAACTTGATCCTTTCAGGGATGTGAAGAATGGTGCCTTGGTTGATGAGGAGGAGCTTGGTTCCGCTGAGGAGACTGCTAGTGATGCAGCTGATGTGTAGGCTATTTTTTTTTTCTTTTTGCTTCTTTTGTACTTTTCACCATTGGTGGCCATGTAAAGTCATTTTCAACTTTAAGGAAAGTATTCCTTATTTCTACATCTTTATCAATCTTCTTTATGTGGCATGTTGTCTTTACATTGATAAGTCACTTGAATAGTATTATCGTCGAACCAGTTTAAGATGCTCCGTTGCGATACTGTCTTTTCAAATGGTTTGATGTATGAACATTGCTTGCTGAACTACCAAGTGACTAAAATACCAAGAATGCATATTGGGTTTTGCATGTCATGAACTAACATTGTCATAAAGTATTGTTGGGTTCCTGTTTTCACAAAAATGGCTAAGTTTTTAACCATGCCTGTTGAGGTTACCATTGCCAGTATGTACTAAGAATATATCTTAGGTTTATAAATGTTGAGGGTTGACCATGGACACATCTATTGTTGAACTCTTGTTTCTACAATTGGCTAAGCATATAGCTTGCTTTGTCAAGGTTCTCTATGAGAAAATACCAAGAGTGCTTCTTGGGTTTGGAATGTCGAGGGTGGACTCTTTTGTCAAGATTACCACCAGATGAAAGTACCAAGAGTTTTCTTGGGTTTGAATTGTAAAGGGCAGACCTCAAGCAATTATTCCTGCAAAATAGATGATCTTATGGTATTGCATGCCAAGATTCCATAGGAGTTAGTACCAAGAATGTTTCTTGGGTTTAACGTGCCAAGAGGAACTTGGGCTTTGGTATACCAAAGATGCTTCCTTGGATTTTTGTTTAGCTCGTATTCCTGCGTGAATAGAATTTATGAGCATTGAAGTCA
This sequence comes from Glycine tomentella, assembly GCA_007407185.1. Lineage (NCBI taxonomy): Eukaryota > Viridiplantae > Streptophyta > Magnoliopsida > Fabales > Fabaceae > Glycine > Glycine tomentella. The sequence goes on along the minus strand of PYAF01002729.1, from coordinate 20,901 downwards.
TCAAAGTAAAGCTTTAAATACCTCATGTTTTCGTAATGGATAATTTAGTGAATACGAGGTTGACCATAGGGGGTCTTCAAGTTTTTGAGAGTTGGGAGTTATCAAGATTTTGTTGATAACTATGTAGGTCAAAGATAGACTTTGAACACATGTTTCTGCAAAACAAATAAACCTATGGTCCGCCATGTCTGGGTTCCGTAGTATGTAATAGTATCAAGATAGTTTTCTTGGGTTTTAGGAGACCAAGGCGGACCCTGGCCTTTGTGTGCCAAGTATGTATCTTGGACTTTACGTTCCTGAGAACTTATATTCCTGCAAGGAAGAAAATATAGAAATAATAACTTATGTCGAGGGTAGACATGATTGTACCTCGTTTTGTCAAGGCTGATACCAGTGGAGTTATCCAAGCTAGGTTTTGTCAAGATTCACCAAAGTGTGGCCTTGGGTTTGTGGTCCTAAGAGTTGGTCTTGGATCCATGTGTCATTAAGAATGTAAAAGCGGCGCATTCGCCCTGGGTTTTTAGAGGTTGACCAAAACTTTAGGATTTATGAACCTTAACGGCTTACCGTAGTTTGGGTTTATAGACCTGTAAATGGCCAAAAACAGGTCTTGGAATTTTTAAAGTACCAAGGACGAACCTTAGGTATGATGCCAAGAGAAGCTTTTGGGTTTTATAAGGTTGACCAAAGCTTTAGTTTTATGAACCTTGACGGTTCCATGTAGTTTGGATTTACAAACCTGTGAGTTGCCAAGAGCGGATCTTGGACTTACCAAGGGTGGACCTTGGGTTTTGTAAGGTCGACCAAAGCTTTAGGCTTACGAACCTTAACGGTTCAGCGTAGTTTGGATTTACGAACCCATAAATTGCCAAGAATGAATCTTGGGCTTTGTAAGGTTGACCAAAGCTTTAGGCTTACGAACCTTGATGGTTCAGCATAGTTTGAATTTACGAACCCGTAAATTGCCAAGAGCGAGTCTTGGGCTTTGTAAGGTCGACCAAAGCTTTAGGCTTACGAACCTTGACGGTTCAGCGTAGTTTGGATTTACAAACCCGTAAATTGCCAAGAGCGGATCTTGGACTTTGTAAGGTCGACCAAAGCTTTTTAGGCTTACGAACCTTGATGGTTCAACGTAGTTTGGATTTACGAACCCGTAAATTGCCAAAAGCGGATCTTGGGCTTTGTAAGGTCGACCAAAGCTTTAGACTTATGAACCTTAACGGTTCAGCATAGTTTGGATTTATGAACCCGTAAATTGCCAAGAGCAGATCTTTGGGCTTTGTAAGGTCGACCAAAGCTTTAGGCTTATGAACCTTGACGATTTAGCGTAGTTTGGATTTACGAACCTTTAGAGAGTACCAGGACGCGTCCTCCCTGGATTTTAGTAAGGCTTGCCTAGGGTAGACCTTGGCAAGTAGTACCAGGACATGGTCCGGGGTTTTTTGTCGAGGCTGGACCTGGGAGAATGATCAGGCGATAGTTCCTGAAATTAGTCAAAATCCTGCAAGGTTGACATAAGTATGTGAAAGAAAGAGGCATATGTTTTATTAATATAGCATTTAATGTACGTATTCCCTCTGTTATTTCTCGGATGGGCTTCATTAAAACCTTTCAAGCCAAAACCCAATGGGACAAAAGACTTGAATAGGAAAAAGAGTACACCACTCGGTCTTGAATTCCCCAGCTGTAGTAGAACTTCAAGTGGGTAGCATTCCAAGTTCTTGAAATGTCTTTATGATGTGTTGCAAACACATCTTAGTTTTAGGCTAGTTTAGGTTATAAATTAATTGAATAAATTAGGAATATAGGTTAGAATTAGTTTAATTGTTACTTATGTTCAAATTAATCTCATTTCATCACCAAAGTTGTATTTTAGGACCAAAAAAAGGAGAATCAAGCAAAAGAAAGAAGAAAACCAAGCTGAAGATCTCACGTGGATCGCGCCAGATCCCGTGCGAGTCGCGCCACAGTGAAAAATTCAGACTCTCAGCTCGAACAAGTCTCGCGGATCACACCATATTCCGCGCAAGTAGAGCCATTTATCCAAGATCAGACACTCGGCTCGAGGACTCCATGCTATTAGCACCGTAGATTCGAATTGTCCACGTGATTAGCGTGGAACCTCGCGCGTGTCGCGCCATGAAGACAAAAGGAAGCTCCACATTCGTGTTACCAGTGTGATCCGCGCGGTGACGATTCTGTTGCTTTATTTAAAAAGATACAGCTCGAAAATGCAGAGAAAGAGAGGCTTTGTTACTATAATTAAACTATCTTCAAGGCAATTATAAAAAGTAGGCCTCTGAACTGAAGAGGGGACACCTTTTACCATTGGAAATTACTCATACATAGAATCAAAGCTAGGGTTTACTGCAGAATGATGTTTCTATTGAAAGCTTTGGTGTTCTTGATGTCTATGTCAGGCTAAATTCTGTATTGTGGTTAGGCCAAGAACCAATGTGAACTCCTCTGTAATTTGACTGGTATTGAATGAGATTATTCTGATTGCTTTATTTTACTTTGTTCTTCATTGTTAAATTTTTGCTTAGAATTGGCCATTCTATTTAAGTGCTGAGGGTTAGGATTCGCAATAGAGATGTTGGGGTTCTAATTTCTGATATGAGTAAGATAACAATTGTTCATTGCCTAGGGATAGGGATGCGTGATTGCAGAACCTTATAATATATTCTTTTAAATGCTTAGCTTGATAGAAATCACTAAGGGATTAGGGTTTTGATTCAGGTTAAAGGGTTAATTCGCTAAGGGATTAGGGATTATCTAAATTAGAAAAGATTTATTCTCTGAGTAATTAGAAGCAATCGACTTTGATGACTAGTTAAGTGAAAGAGGCAGGAATCAAAGGGGATTGCGTCCTAATCATAATTATTACATCCATTGGTTACAACTCATTTTATTTGCTTTTGAATTTTCTGTTCTTTATTTAAATACTCAAATTCACAACACAACAATTCTTCAAAAATACTTTCTTTTTACTTCCAATTACTTAGACCGTGAATTACTGTGAAATTCATACCAATCCCTGTGGAGACGATACTCTACTTACCCACCACTTTATTACTTGAAACGAGCGATGCACTTGCCGTGTTCGCAACACTTTACCACTGAGTTCCTGTAATTTGTAGGCGCCATTGTCCAGGTTGAAAATACTATGAACACTCTTCAAATAACCAAGAGGGGGGTGAATTGGTTAATACCAACTTTTAAAATTTTTCTCAAAAACTATTTTGCGAAATTAAAACAAGGATCGTATCACACAATCACTTTTAATCAAAAAATAGATTTTATTTCAATCTAATATGACCTTGAACTGCATGTAATGAATGAAATAACTCTTATTGATTGTCTATTGATTTCCAACCAAGAGTAATGAAAGATATATTGATAAAGATACAATCACACAACAATCTATACTGGTTCACCTCACAAACATGGAGGCTACATCCAGTGTCTTCCAACCAACACTAGGTTAGAGTTTTCACTTTTTCAAATTATTCTTGTACAAGCACAACAAGTGACTATCTCTATCAACACTAGACAAAGATCCTGAATTCTAAAACACTATTAGAATACAAGTCACGAAGATCTTGAGAAACCTACTCAAATCTTCAAACCTAGAGAACCCTTCTCTAGAATGCTTTACAAGGAATTAATTTGAAAAGTTACAATACAACAAAACAAAAACTCTTAGTAAAACCAAAAAGAATGATCTAAGACAAACACTACCTGTGATCCATCATGTATGAATGAATGAAAAACGAAATGAGATTACCATACAATCCAGTTAGAATGAATTCCATAGCTTAGAATCAATATCTTGAAATCTTCTTTTCTTTAGCACATCCTTTCTAAAATTCAAAAATCTTGATCTTTACAAGATGTATTAATCACTATGGAATCAGTTTCTTGGACACTTTAGAAAGCTTAGAATTTCTTTGGTAAGTCACTCAGAGATATGGAATAATTCCCACAAGTTCTATATTTATAGAAATGACTTACAAAGGCTTTTAAAAAATAGAATTAACTAACAATAATCGATTAAAACGATAATGTAATCGATTATTTTCCATATGTAATCGACTAAAGTAACTAAGTAATTGATTAAATTGTTCCTCAGCAATTTGGAAAAATATCACGAACAGATTAATAGATTATTCCACAATGTAATCGATTAAAGCAGAAAAGCAGAGTTTTCTAAAAAGCCTATGTAATCGATTACGAGAAATGGTAATTGATTAAAGCAGAAAGGTATGGCTTTCCAAAATACACTACGTAATCGATTAACTCAATCATGTAATCAATTAAAGTGTTCTTCATGACTTTTCTAGATATGAATAAGAACATTCTAATAGATTAAACTACTATGTAATCGATTAAAACAGTAAGATTTCATTTTTCAAAAAACAAAGCCATGAAAATTTGTTTCCCTTTGAAATCATTTAGCAACTTCTAAGATTTAATAGCACCTACTTATGCAAATCCAATAAGACATGCAAATGGAAATGCAAGGATCAAAAACCAATGTTCTTGAATCAAACTTAAACACATTGCACGTCTTCATACTTGATTGGGCATGATAAAACAAAAATAACTTCAAGCCAATCATCAAGCTTCTTCTTCATTCTTGCTTTTGATTCTTCTTGCAACTTCTCCTATATCCAACATAGGTTGGTGATGACTCTGAATGGGCCTTCCCAGTTTGGTCCAAGCTTTCCTGCACGAGATCCTTCCTAGCTTCACCCTGGACACACCAGACTAGATTGCCTGGCTGGAAAGTTCGAGGTTGAACTTTAGAATTGTATCTTCTTGTCCTACGGATCTTGACCGCTTCTTCATTAATTCTGGCTATGTCTTGAATCTCTCATTGGTTTCCAGCTCGACTCTCATGCTCCCCTTGTTGCACTGTTCCTAAAAGAGCATCCTTCTTGTCGAAGGTTCCCCTAGCTCGATGAGGAGATCATAACATCAGTGCCATATGTAAGGCGGAAAATAGTTTCCTTTGTAGTGCTTTGAGGTGAGCAATGGTAGGCCCAGAGTAAACTGATGAGTTCTTCCTTCTAGATACCTTTAGATTTGTCCAGTTTGGTGCGAAGGGCTCAGAGAAGGACTCTGTTTGCAGCTTCCACCTGATCGTTAGTCTGGGGATGTTCAACAAAGGTGACCAGGTGGTTGATACCCAATTGTGTGAGGAAGTCCTCATAGGTCTATGCCTTGAACTGCGTACTATTGTCAGTAACAATAGCATATGGTAGACCATATCTGCATATGAGATGTTTCCAGGTGAAGGTTTCGACTTCGCTAGCTGTTATTTCCTGTAATGGCTTTGCCTTGATCCACTTGGTGAAGTAGTCGATTGCCACCAACAAGAATTTGACCATTCCTGGAGCTTTAGTAAATGGTCCCAAGATATCCACTCCCCACATAGCGAAAGGCCATGGGGAAGAGATGGTATGAAGGTTGTCAGGGGGGAATCCATGGGATGTTCACAAACTCTTGATACCTTTTGCATTTCCGTGTGAATTTGAAGGCATCAGTCCTGAGTGTTGGCCAGTAGTATCCTGCTCGTACTACCTTGGTGGCAAGGGAACACCCCTCTGTATATGAAAATGAATAGAATACCTCAAAACAACCAAGAGGGGGGGTGAATTGGTTGAATCTTCCCCTTTAAAATTTTAAAATCAGAGTTTACCAAGGATCTTTATCACTTAAAAATTGTTCTAAAAAACCAAGAATCAATATTCAATCAACTTCCCTTTTCAAGAACAATAGAAAACAGAGGATAATCTTCTGTGCAATGAAATTGATTCACAAACAAAGCAATTAAGAAATGAACAGGTGAGAAGAAAGATTAGTCACATATTTTTATACTGGTTCACCTCAAACCCTATGAGGCTACATCCAGTTCTTCTACTCAACACTAGAGTAGAGTTCCACTATTGCAAAAAAATATTCTTACAAGCAAATTACAAGCCTCTCTTTATCAACCCTAGATAAAGTTCAGAAGTCTAAAACCCTATTAGACCCTTAGAGACCAAAACCCACACTGAGAACACTACTCAGCTGTCTTTTAGAGAAACACTATCTCCTCTTGCAAGAAAACCAATTACAATAGACTAATCCTTACAAAAATTCAAAGAACAGATTACACCTTCAAAGAATAAGGAAAGCTATCACCTGATAATCCAAGAATGAATGAACAATGAATGATTCTCAGGTTGAAAGACAAATTACAATCACATATGCAGTCCTTTCCTTACGCTTTGAATGAATGAGGCTTCACCTTCTTGAATCAAAAACCCATATGAATTTTGTGAAGCTAAGTGTGTTTAGAACTCAGAGAAACTCACTAATGAAAGCTCAGAATGTTTGTGAAAGCCCAGAATACATATTATCAAAAGTTACAAATTTCAGAGAAGTGGGTTCTATTTATAACAGATTTTTAACTAAAAATAATCGATTAAACATGCTCCTGTAATCGATTATTTACCATTTGTAATCGATTAAATCAAGACTGTAATCGATTAAAATGCTCCTAATAGTTTCTGGATTTAGGCTATGAACAATATAATCAATTATTCCGTGAAGTAATCGATTAAACCAGTCAGACATGTTTTTCTAAATGAGCTTTGTAATCGATTAATACGATATGTAATCGATTAAGATAGTGAGTTGTGATTCTTCTATTATGCATGTGATCCTTTCTAATCGATTATCACGATGTGTAATTGATCAAGACAGAGCGATGTGATTTTTCTAAGTCTGCATGTATAAGCTTGTAGTCGATTACCAATTTTATGTAATCGATTAAGACAGAGAGTTGTATCTTGCATAAAAAGCCTTAGTAATCGATTAAACCGATATGTAATCGATTACAATGATCATGATTTGTTTTCTAAAGGGCACGAAGAACAAAATAATCGATGACACTATTCTTGTAATCGATTATTAAATATGCAACTTTATTTTTCCAAAAACTTT
>PYAF01002728.1:387274-400389 GCA_007407185.1 Glycine tomentella | reverse complement strand
GGTCATGTTCTTTTCAAAGCAGGCTTGTAATCGATTACCAAATTTTGTAATTGATTAAGACCGAAGGATCTATTTTTCAAATTTAGCCTATGTAATCGATTAATCCGATATGTAATCGATTACATTGTTCTTGATTTGTTTTTCAAAGGCACGAAGAACAAAATAATCGATTCCAATATGTATGTAATCGATTACTTCAATAAAACTTGGTTTTTCTAAAAGCTTAACCTTTAAGTGCTACCTTTGATCAATTCTTTTAATCTAATAACCCTAGATGAATGAATAATGCATGACATGAAATGCACACTTGGATTATCAGATCATATACTCCCTTTTACATTTAATCAAATTAAACTTCAATGCTTTCCATGGTTCTTTAGTCTTTGGACATGTTGAAAGCTTAAAACTTCTTGAGACTTGAAACTTGTTCATGATGCTTGACTTCACTTGAATCAATAATCAGCAACTTGTTCTTCGGTACTGCAATATTGCAAATTAATCTTCCCTTCGGTAACCAAGTCTCTAATAAAATGTGTCCTTATATCAATGTGCTTGGTCCTGCCATGAAACACAGGATTCTTGGTCATAGCTATTGTTGCTTTATTATCACAGAGAATCTGAGTTGCTTCTTTCTGTTTCTGTCCAAGATCTTCCAGTATTCTGTTTAGCCAAATTCCTTGTGATGGATTCCTGAACTGAATCAAGTCCTGTTTGCCCCGATCTTCCTTGCAATGGAATCAATTCTTCAATGGAAAGAAAAACAGAGTATGAAATGCTCTGTTTTAGGACAACTTTTTATGTTTTGTGATTTAAGAATTGGACAATGGAAGAAGATTAGAAGTGGATTTGGATTGACACCATGGAATACGAATTCCAATAAGCCTTGCAAGAATCACCACAATAGCTCAAAAGCTATTGATAAGAAACAAGAGTTCTTCACTAAGAACAAGGGAGAATAACTCTTAACCTCTCACACACAAAGTGCAAACTAATTTCATTTCACCAAAAAGTCCTCTCAATCTGTTGTGATGTGGTTTATATAGACCATGAAACTACAAGCTAATGGAATGTAAATGCGTCCTAAATGAAATACAAGTGTAGCTTCCAAGGAAAGCTATCCAACAGCTACTTAAAACTGAAAAATAGCGCTTCTGCAGCAAAAACGGTAATAATCGATTATTTTGAATGGTAATTGATTATTTTGAACCAAATAATCGATTACTAACTCTTGGTAATCGATTACATTGCTCGTATAAGCCTGGAAACTGACTCATGAACAAAATAATCGATTATCTCACCAAATAATCGATTATCACAAGAGCTCCCAAAACTAGGCAATCGATTACATGACAGAATAATCGATTATCACAGGAACTCACACTTCCATGTAATCGATTACAAAACAGAATAATCAATTACAACAGAGCTATTTACAAATCTAACATTTATACAAAGTATTTAATCGATTACAGACTACTGGTAATCGATTACAACAGATAAGCTCAATATTTTGTAGCCTTCTTCATGGTTCTCCAAGAGATACAAGCTGGATTGTATATGATCTTGGAGTGTTTGAGCCCTAACCCTTGTCATTGGCCCTTTAATCACCAAAGGAAGTGCCTCCATGTGTAATTCCAAGTCTTCCTTCACTTGCTTTGATTTTAGGATTGTATCACCTTGACATGCTGTTGCAGTTGCTGCAGTAAATTCAGCTTCTGAAGAGGATAATGAGATAGTGTCTTGTTTTTTTGAACTCCATGAAATCACACCAGATCCAAAAAAGAATGCATACCCTGTAGTGCTTCTATGATCTTCCATACATCCTGCCCAATCACTATCTGTATATCCAACAAGATTGCATTGTTCCACATGTTTATAGCATATTCCAAAATCTAGAGTTCCTGCTACATATCGCAGAATTCTTTTTGCAGCTCCATAATGATGCTTTGTAGGAGTATGCATGAACCTGGACATTACTCCAACAAAATAAGAGATGTCAGGTCTAGTGTGAGTTAAATTGATGAGGCCACCTACCAAGCTTTTGTATTGTTGTATGTTAGCTTCTTCAGTACCATCATTCAACAACAATTTCTCATTTGTATTCATTGGTGTGGCAGTTGTCTTGCACCCCATCATATGGAACCTTTTCAATAAGTCAGTTGCATACTTCTTTTGAGAAATGAAAATTCCACTTTTAGCCTGCTTCACATCTATTCCAAGAAATAATGCAATAAACCCAAATCTGACATTTCAAACTCCATTTTCATGTTTGCTTGAAATTTTTCAACGACAATAGATGATGAGCCCATGTAAATCATATCATCTACGTAAAGACTAACAAACAAGACATCTTTACCTTCCTTCTTAATGTAGAGTGTAGGCTTACTTTTGCTTCTGCTAAATCCATTATCAATAAAGTAGAAGTTGATTCTTCCATACCATGCTCTAGGGGATTGTTTCAACCCATAGAGAGCTTTCTTTAGCCTGTACACCTTTTCTTCCTCATTTTGAACTACAAATCCTGCAGGTTGCAGTACATAGACTTCTTCTTCTAGCTCACCATTGAGAAACGCTGATTTGACATCAAATTGATACACGCTCCAATTTAATTGTGCAGCAAGAGCTAAGAAGGTTCTTATTGTTTCAAATCGAGCAACGGGAGAAAATGTGTCTTCATAATCAACTTCATATTGTTGAGCATAGCCCTTTGCCACCAGCCTTGCTTTGTCCTTTTGTATGCTTCCATCTGCATTATACTTGGTTCTGAATATCCATTTTACTCCAAGTTGGATTCCTCCTTTGCTATTTTCTTTCCACGTCCATCCTCATTAAAAATCACATTTTCTACTAATAATAATCTTCCCACCCATGGGTTTGTACAACTTATAAGTTTTGGAACTAGTTGAATATCCAACAAAGACACACTTTATGGCTTTTTAATCTAGTTTGCTGCGAATTTGTGAAGCAATTAGAGTATAAGAAACACAACCAAAAACTTTTAAGTGACTTACCCCAGGCTTTACACCAGTCCATACTTCATAAGGAGTTTGATTTGGAACTACTTTCGTTGGTGAAATATTCAGCAGATATACAGCTGTGGTAATAGTTTCTCCCCAAAATTTTGTTGGGAGCCCCTTCTCTTGAATCATGCTTCGTGCCATCTCTACCACAGTGCGATTTTTCCTTTCAGCTACACCATTTTGTTCTGGGGTGTATGGTGCTGTAAGTTCTCGGTGAATGCCATGATCTTCACAAAAAGAGTTGAATTCATGCGAAGTTAACTCTCCCCCTCGATCTGTTCTCACCATCTTGACATGCTGGCCACTTTGCTTTTCAACTAGAAGTTTAAATTTCTTGAAGGCTTCAAGTGCTTCAGCTTTGCTTTGCAGGAAATGCACCCAACTCATTCTACTGTGATCATCTGTTAAGAGCATAAAAATATGACTTCCACCAAATGTTTCTGTCTTCATTGGTTCACACAAGTCTGCATGGATCAGTTCTAGATTGCTTGATGCCCTCCACGCCTTCTCTGTGGGAAAGGGTTTCTTACTTTGCTTTCCATAGATGCAAGCTTCACGAACATCCAATTTTTCTAGCTTTGGAATTCCTCTCACCATTTCTTTTTGCTGCAACAACTTTAGGCTTTTGAAATTGAGATGTCCATGTCTCTTGTGCTAGAGCCTTGTTTCTTCTTCTTCTTTTGCTATCATTGCATAACTTTCCAAATTGGAAAAGTCCACAGGAAACAATTTGTTCTTTGCCATGCTAGTTTTTATCACTTATTCACCTGTTTTCTTGCTTTTAATGATACATGCAAAATCATCAAACACCACCATATATCCATTTGCAATCAATTGTCCAACACTTAATAGACTTTGAGACAAACATGGAACAAAGAATACATTGCAAAGATAGTTCATTTTACCACTATTGTTCTGAATTGCAATTGTACCTTTTCCTTCAATCTGAATTTGTTTGTTGTCACCAAGTCTTACTTCTTTCTTGTAGCTTTCATCCAACTCTTCAAACAGGGTTTTGATGCATGTCATGTGGTTTGAACACCCACTGTCAAGGAACCAAATATTTTGCTTATCCAAGTCCTTTTTCACTGTTGCCATGAACAACTTGTGATCATCATTTTCTTCCTCTTTATTTTCAGCTTCCTCTACATAATTCGCTTAATTCTGTCTTGACTTGCAGTTGGCTTGGATATGACCATAGCCTTTGCAGTTGAAACATTGAACACCTTGGCCTCGACCTCTTCCACGTCCTCGTCCTGCACTTCTTCCTCCTGTCCAAGTTGTTTCACCACCACGCCTGAACCCTTGTGCTACAAAAGACTCCCCCTTTATGTGAAATGCCTTCTCCACATCTTGCTCGAAAGGTCAATTAATTCTTGCTTCATGGTCTTGCAAGGAACCCATTAACTCATCAAAGGTGAAGGTGGTTAGATCCTTTGACTCCTCAATAGCTGCTACCACATGATCATATTGAGGCGTTAAACTCCTTAGCACCTTAGTCACAATAGTTTGATCATTGCACTGCTCACCATAAATACGCATTTGACTCACTAACGTTGAAACTCTTGAAAGGAATTCTTGAACGGATTCATTTCTCCTCATCATTGCAGTCTCAAATTCACGTCTGAGCATCTGCAATTTGACTGCCATGACTTTGCTGTCACCATGAAACTCCTTCTATAGGATCTGCCATGCTTCCTTAGAAGTAGTTGCCCCCATGATCCTAGGAAATATATCATCATGAACACCTTGTTGAAGGAAGAAAAATGCTTTTGCATCCTTCTTCTTATTCTCTCTCAATCTAGTTGCTTCATCTGGTTTGGGTACACCTTCCTCAACAAGTTCCTAGAGATCTTGTGATTTGAATAGTGTCTTCATTTTGACACTCCAGAACTGGTATTTGTCCCCATTGTACACAGGAATGAGCAGTTGCGAAGTTGAGGACCCGTTTGTTGCCATTCAATGGAACTTTAGATGTTTCAATTGCCTTTCCTCACATGTTTCACTCACTCAATCAGGCGCCCAATTAAAAAACGAACCTTGCTCTGATACCAATTGTTGTAACTTAAGAAAAAATGAAATAGACGATGGCAATAAAAACACACAGTTTGAATCAAACATTGCCACATTTTATTGAATCACAAATGAAGCCTTTAAATAAGTATTTTACATAATTGAAAATAAAAACTAATTTAAGCTAATTTGAAAGTGGGCACTAACGTGCAAATACTGCAGGAGAGAAATTAGGAATGGATAAAAACAACCTAACTACCGGATTGGTGGCATATTAGCTTTCCCTAAATTATAGCTGAAACAGTTACCAATTTTTGATCACTTTTCAACACCTACTGTCCCAGATTGGAAATTTATTTGCAAACAACATCTAATTGGTAATTTTTTTTTATTAAAAATGTATTATTTGGGTTTTTCTGCCCTTGAATGTTTTGAAAAATACTTTCCACTTCAATTTTTATTTTATTTTAATTTTAATTTTTCATGTTCTACTACACTCGCTGTGTATTGTTCTGCAATTGTCTTCTTCTTTCTTTTTGTTTTGGGGATTTGGCAGGTACATGGACAAGAAGCTTTAGAGTAAGTTTCATTCTCTATTTGTTTCTTCTCTTAATCTGTATCTGAACATGTTCGTGTTTTTTTTTTGTTTCTTAATTTTTTTTAATCGTACGAGTTATTTTGAGTTGGAGTGTAGGTGTTGTTTGGTTAGGGCCTTTGAATATTCTTAAACTCCATTTTTCACTATCTTTGCATATTTACTTTTGCGTAGAGTTTAGTGGTGTTAAGCATGTTTTAACCTGGTTGTTGATTCAACATGTATTTTTTTTTTACTTTAGGGTTTATGTTATGAATATCTTATATCTCAAGATTTGAGTCTTTGGTGTTTGGGTTCGGTGACTGAGTGGCAGAATCGCAGAGAGAATAGAAATAATCGGTAACTCTCTCTCTCTCTCTTTTTCTTTTCTTTGCCTTCTATTTTGGAGGACTCTTTGTTTCCCTTTATATTTATTATTATTAGCGCAAACATGTTTGTTTTCAGTTGTTCACGTTTGCATTACATCCACGAAGAAAGAAATTCGAGTTGCGAATCCTCGAAACGGTGGCGTGTGGTTGCTTACTTGTTTGTGTTCTTAATAGTTTTTTATTACTGAATTGGTTACTTAGAACGGTACAAGGGCAAGCAAATATCACGTGGGAGCATTGGTTTTCTATATTGTTTCTTTATTAGGTTTTAGAAAAAGGTTAAGAAATAATAATTCTTCATGACCTCAATTAGGACCTGTTGCATTTTTATTTGCTGTAGTATATTTTCTGTTTGTTTTTATGACTCTTCTGATCTCTAGTAGGTTTCATAACTTCTAATTTGAGGCAGAATTTTTTTAAAAAACCATTAATGAATTTTACAGTGTTTGAAGGACTATAAAAGTGAGCATATCATGGCTTTGTCCCTTTCTTATGCGATCACAAAGCCATTTTTGAGGGTCCAAGACAAAAGCAGCATGAACTGTGAACTTCAGTGACCAAAAAATGGTGTTGTAGCTTTGATAAATTGTGAATCAAAAGAGTAATCATCAGAGTTGCCAAAAAAATGTTCCAAGTTGGAGATAGGGTCACCCATTATTTTCATTGAGTCTCAAATACACAAATAATCGATATATTTGATAAAGCATAAAACCTTATTATTGTGAGTGTAAAATTGGTAAATCATGAGAAAAGTATGACCCCATTTTAGGAGCAGTGATTTATGAAATCAAACTTTTATAATGGTTTGGCTAAGCATGATTGGATGATAGTATACATAAACTTTAATATATATTATGTATTTACATATTCATTAAAAAATATTATGCCTTTCAAGAAAAGATCTTGTGATTCTTAAAATTTGTGCTACACAGAATACCTAAGTTCACTCTATTGTAGTGTTACATAAGGTCAATGATTTCCATGTTGTAGTTTGTTGACTTGGGATTTTTGTCAATGCTTAATAGTATAAATTGTTCCAGTTTTTGCATGCTTTTCCAAGTGCAAATTTGGTTTTTTCTATCTTGACTTTTTGACAGCATTAGAGTTGTTCTAATTAATGGATTTTCTCTATTTCATTTCTTTTTACAGATTTGATATAATTGAATTTGTTCTCTGTGGGTCCCTACTTCCTGTAGAATTTTCAATCAGTGATATTGTTAAACATTGGATTGGGATTTTCTTTGGTTTTGATAAAGTGGAGGTAAAGGCTCTTGAAGATACTAGAGCAGAAACAAAGGTAAGCTTGATAGGTTTTTGTCATGGACTGATGACTTATTCAACTCTGGTGTCTCAACATAAGTAAGCAACAAAAGTTTCACTTTTAACTAAACCTCTTCGTTAGCTGGAAGATTTTGACTGTTGTTGTTGATCCAAATACGAGCCTCCATCAAGCTTGGGCCAACTGGTTAATATTACTAGTAGCTAATAGATATGCTATCGGGGGTACTTATTTGGGCAATCATGGTTACAAACTGTATGTGCACAGTGCATCAATCTATGAAGATAAGAGAGCTAAAACTTTGAACCCAATGCTCAATTCCTACGGTGTATATCCTTTGTTAACTTGCCATGAATTTGGGTGATTAGTTTCTCCATGAATGTGTTTGATTTCAATTCTTTCCTGCCATTGTCATAAATTGGTACCTTTCATTGTACTACTAATAGTCTATGACCTTCGTTTGTTTTTACTTTTTTGGCTATCAATCTGATTAATTATTCATTCACTCTACATGTGCGTACTAGCCATTGTCAACATAGTAATGATGGTTAGGGTTGGCAAAATGGGTTGGGCTCGACGGGCCAGCTCACTTAACCCACAAAAAAATGTGGGCCGGGCTAGAAGTTTGAACCCACATATGAAAACGGGCCAGGCTGGCCCGACCCGTAAAAATACGGGCCAAATCTGGGCCAAACGTGGGCCAGCCCGGCGGGCCAAGATATTTTAAAACATTTTATATTTTTATTCCATTTTAATTGTTAGCAGTGCCAGCCCGTGCCTGACTGCCTGTGCCCTTGCCTTCACTTCAATTAAATTCAATCAATTCACTTTACAGCTTTAGTGCTTTACTCACTTTACTCAATACTTAGCTGCGTTTCACGTTTGTGCCTAGTGCCCTAAGCCTTTGCCTTCAGCCTCATCTTCATGCTCATGCCTTCATCTTCACTTCAAGTCTTCACTGCCCTTGCCCGTTTGCTGTAGCTTATGCCTTCTTGACTGTGTGTTCGTGTTCATGTGGACGTGTGGTCCTTCTCTCTTTCTCGCATTCGTGTTCATCTCTACCTCTCTCGCTCTGCGTCGTCTAGACTGGAACAAAGCCACGCTGGTGACACCGCACATAGGTAACTTAGCCTTGAATTTCTGCGGGAAATATTAGTTAGCCTAGTGGTAAGAGATTGACATGAAGAGGGGGAAAAATACAAGAGGAAGAGTGGATTACTAATTAAGATTAGAAGCCCGGATTCAAAACCATTACTGCTGTAAAAAAATTGCATTTGTTATAAATTCAAAACTGGATTCAAAACCATTACAACATTACTGCATATGTTTATTTCATTTTTCACTGGTACTTTTATTTTTAATTTCACCATAATTTTAACATTATTGAGGGATAAGAGTCGATATACGGTTGACCATTAAAACACCTTCCAATTAATTAATGTTTATATGTTGATTAGAAATGTATAATTCTTTTTTATTATTAAATTTCGTATTCATGCTTTACTCTCAGGAAAGACATAGCTAATTAATTAAGATTTTTGCTTCATTTCTTCGATAACCATAATGTTGTAGCTATTATCCTAAATAAATTCTTAAAACATGAATTCACAATGATAATGTTGTGTCCTGCACCTTTTAGTTTTAATGATCATTTTTTACCTTTTAATGAACTGTTTAGTGGCTGATATAGTGGTTTTTAATTTTTTTTTTGTTGTTTTAAATTGAATTCTGCAGTGCTTTTCTTGAGTGATTAAATAGTTGTCCCAAATTTTAGTGCTCTGTGTTGATGTTCTGGAGTGGGAGATGAGAAGAAATTCTAAGATTGCATGCCCTTATGAAAACTGGTATGTCCAACACTATTTTGAAATAGCATCTTTAATTCTTTATAGAGGTTATGCATATGATTTACTCTATTAAATAATAAGTATTAACACCAAATCTAGCTTGCTTGTATGTTGCCTTGGTTTGAACATGCCACTATTGTGAAAATATCATAATTACATGATGGCAATAAAAAAGTAAAAATAAAAGTCCATAACATAGGCTGAAAGTTTTTTTTTTTTTTTAAGTGGGCTGGCCCGCTGGCCCACTAACCCACTTTAAAGTGGGGCGGGCTAGGATTTTCAGCCCACTTTGTAAAAGTGGGCCAGCCCAGTCCGGCCCGTTTTTTTTGTGGGGTGGGCCAGCCCGGTCCATTTTTGGTGGGCTTGCCCACTTTGCCAAACCTAATGATGGTGCCTATATATTTTGTTTCATGCTTAGAGTTGATCATCTTGAAAGTGTTTTGTCATCCATGCAAACTATAATGGTGGTTCTCTTAGAGGAGAGTGAGGATGTCTTTGATGATCTTTTATCTATTCTACTATCTAAATTAGGTCGTGAAAGAAAAGTAAATATTTCTTTCATAAATTCATTTTCCTATAATATTATTCAATAAACTTGATGATGTAAAATTTTAATTCTAGGGTGTTAATATGGTTGCAAGGAGGCTTGTTGTGAATGTCATAAAACAATGTGTATGAAAACTTGAACCCATCATTAAACAATTTTTACTATCATTAATGTCTAGAAATAGCAAGATGATGAAAAGTCAAGTCAAATACCATGGAATTATCTATGATTTGTATTGTTTTGCTCCTCGAATCCCTTCTGGAGTTCTCCTTTATGTGATTGGAGAGCTACTAGTAATTAGTAGTAATTTAAATTGTCTTCCTGACTGATTTAGAGTAATAGATACTGATAAAGAAAAAGAACTTTATTAATGTAAATTAGGTAATTTGTAATACATATATAATTGTTCAAATAAAATTTACCTTAAATTAAAGTAATAATTTTAAACCTATAATAGAAATAAATAATAAGACTCAAGTAATATAAAACAAGAAAAAAATTATAGCAAAAGCAATGCAAATGACCATTGACTCCTTGTTATTGTTTATTTTAGTTTGATTATGCCATGTTAGTTATGAATTTGCACTTCATTAAACTTTGGCATTGCATTTTATAACTTAGAAAACTTTGAATTTGCACTTTATCAATCTTTAAATCAGAATTTTGTTGTTAGATATATTTACACATTATGAATGTCCACTTTTTTTTTATAAGTTTTGATTATACAATTTAATTAAGAATTAAGAAATATATTTTATAGTTGATAATTATTAAGCAGGTCAAAATGTAATAAATGAAAAAAATAAAAAATACAGCAATTTTTGTTTAGCGAATGAATATGTGACCGATTTATTTTATTTTAAAATTCATTACTAAATGGTGATCAAATTGTATTTTCAATTTATATTATATTTAAAATTAAATATTAAATAGTGACCGAATTTATTTTTAATTCATTTTATATTATCAAATTAGCGAATGAGTTAGCAACCAAAATTTATTTAATTTAATGTTTAATTATTTACTAGCCACCAAATTAGTTGTTGATTCAAGAGGAGTCATGAGAAGATGGACAAGGAATCAAGCTTTGGAGTTTTGTGCTTTCAACATGCCTCATTTCAAAAGTGTCATGGAAGCTTGAAGATCAATTTGATTCTTGTAAAAGGAAAGAAGTGGTATCTGATAATCCAGTGTGCATATCATTCATTTAGGATTGTTAGATTGAAGGCCTAAACAAAAAGCATTTAATAATTGAGGCAAATTAAAATCAAGTTTTTGGAAAAATGAAGTTTTCCTATTTTAATCGATTACAGATATGTTGGCATCGATTATTTTGTTCTCCGTGCCTTCTAGAAAACAAATTAAGAACAATGTAATCGATTACATATCGAATTAATCGATTACCTAGGCTAAATTTGAAATCATATACCTTCTGTCTTAATCGATTACAGAAGTTCGTAATCGATTACATATCATGCCTATGACTAACATGATTTGCTGATTTAATCGATTACATATCAGTTTAATCGATTACATAGTGCATTTGCAAATATTGGTCTCTCTGTCTTAATCGATTACCAAACTCAATAATCGATTACTCATTGTATTTGGAAAATCACGAGTTCCTGTTTTAATCGATTACGTGACGGGATAATCGATTATAATGTTCATAGCTCAAACCCAGAACATATCATAAACACTTTAATCGATTACATATGCTAAATAATCGATTATAGGAGCGTGTTTAGTCGATTATTTTCAGTTAGAAAGCTGTTATAAATAGAACCCATTGCTCTGTGTTTTTAGAGTTGAGAAATTCGAATTCTGAGCAATCACAAACATTCATAAGCTTTCATTAGTGAGTTTTCTGAGTTCAAAAACGTCTTGGCTTCACCAAAATTCATATGGCTTTTTAATTTGATGAGTAAAGCATCATTGAGCCTCAAAGCTTAAGGAAAGGGATGCATTGAATCTATTATTTTGTCTATCAACCTGGTGAATCACTCATATGCATTTTGTTCATTGGATTATCAGGTGAATTCGTTCCTTATTCTTTGAGGTTGTAAATCTGTTATTTGATTTCTGTAAAGATTGACTTATTGTAAATGGGTTTCTTGCATGATAACTAGAGATAATGTTTCTCTAGGGGTTGCTGAGTAGTGTTCTCAGTGGGGTTGGTCTCTAAGAATCTAATAGTGTTTTAGATTTCTGAACTTTATCTAGGGTTGATAAAGAGAGGCTTGTAATATCTTGTAAGAACATTAATTTGCAATAGTGGAACTCCATTCTAGTGTTGAGTGGAAGAATTGGATGTAGCTTCCTAGTGTTTGAAGTGAACCAGTATAAAAATTGTGGCTGATCTTTATTCTAATCTCTTCATCTCTTTATTGCTTTGGTTTGTGAATCAAATTATTTGCACAAAAAGATTTCAGTTGTCTATTGATTTTCTTGACAGAGGAATTTGATTGAGTATAAGATTCTTGGTGTCAAAACAATTTTTAAAGTGATAAAGATCATGTGGAAACTCTGATTGTAAAATTTTTAATTACCAAGGTACAACCAATTCACCCCCCCTCTTGGTTGTGTTGAAGTATTCCTATCATTTTCATTAGTGACTGCCTGTTTCTGTTGCTGATTTGGTCCCAAACAATATAAACCAAATAAGTAGTGATCGAATTTTGTGTACTTGCAAAGTCAGGAAAGAGCGACAAAGTTATTTTTCAGTCGCTAAAGGGTTAGAGACTAGGTTTTTGCGATGCAAGCACTTTTAGCGACTGAATGTTTCAGTTGCTAAATCATGTGTTTTTTTATTAATATCTCTCATAAGCTTATCCTTGATGATATTTATTTTGAATCATAGTCACACAACCAATTCTCCTCTTCACAACCATATTGCTCGACGTCATCTTGATCTGCTCCCTTAAAGTCTATTTTCTAACCAACAAATCATTGGTGCAAGTGGTCCTGAGTTCGGTTCCCTTAAGCAAGATCTCAAGTTTGAGCTTTGTGGATGAAAAAAAATATGGTTGGGAGGAGAGAACCCACTAAAGGTGCCACGTCAGATTCTTAGGGAAGATTAATCATCAACGAAGCTGGTGGACACTTTGTACCAATTGACAAAAAAATAGTCTATTTCCCTAATGCCATTATATATCAATTCAAATCTTCTAGTTTCTTTTACCAATATTAAATATAATTAAGATAATTAGTTTATAATGTAAAAAGCATTACACTTATAGTATATAGAAATTAAACTTGAAAAGAGAAAATGATAGAAATAATTGATAATATATGTAAAAGTTTTTTTTAAAGTGAAAAGAATTGCAAATTGAGAAATGAAAATGAATTTTCTTTGACCCAAATTAAAGTATTTTATAAACTTAATTTATGTCAAAATTAAAGATGAAAATATTTTTATATTTAATTTTATAAATATCTATACTTTTAAA
>PYAF01002728.1:376816-387174 GCA_007407185.1 Glycine tomentella | reverse complement strand
AAATTGCATAATATATATATATATATATATATATATATATATATATATATATAGATCTGATTGAGTATATTAGCAACCAACACTAAAAAATTTTGAAGAAAAAACCCAATAAGTTCTTTTGCTTTTGTAAGTTTACTTTAGGTGTAACATCCTCAAAATTATATTATGAGTTATATTTATGATTGAATTATGGAAGTAGGATGATAGTTGGATACAAGAAAAATAGGATAAATTTTATTTGAACATAAGTTGCCCAAAACTTCCATATCTGCCACCCGAATTGAAAAATTTATTTCTCTCTCAATTCTTATCCAAATTAAGTGTATGATATATGAAATTAAAGACCAAGATGTCTACTACAACATATTAAAATTTAAGATATATATAGTTTGTGTACTGATTTCTGTAATTAAAACCTTAACAGATGTCAGTGTGAAATTTCTCAGCTTGCTAGTAGTTTTGAAGTCTAGATTAAAAATGTTATAGCCAGAGTTTTATAACTCCAAATAAGGCATGTGATACCTTGTTAGAAATCTTAGGAATTCTAGTTTAACATACTACAATATGAGCATTTATGGCCTAGTATATTGGTACAGAATAAACAATGAGTGAACCACATCTGGTTAAGTGTATCTAGCCCTTTGGACCATTTGGATTGGGCACAACTTGTAACTCTTGGAATTTTGGCCCAAGGAATCAAATATACAGCTCAAACTTGGAGGACTATTTAGAAGTGTATTCACGTGCCACATCCATGGAATAAGCTTGGCTAAGTGATCTAATAGAAAGAAAATTTGGTAAGCCCAAAGTCAATGTGAAGTCAATGAATAAGACAAGCTGTCCAAGATTCTTGAACACTCTTTAGAACTATCCATGTGGCAGCTACTTAACTTAAGAGCATGAGATAATCCTAGCCTTTCCACGTGCATAGGCCAGCTGCCCCCAAGTCAAGGATTAAATGGAATCTTGACCAAGAAAAATCAAGTCAAGATAAGGCTTAAGTGATAATATCTTCTAAAGTAATACTTACTTAGTTAAGTTATAACTAAACTAACTACTAACTAAAGCTGAAACCTAACTAAATCCTTTCCATTCTAACTAATTAAATTAATATAAATAACTAGAGGTGTTGAAAAATTTTGCATGTAGGAATTGCTAGCTTCACACCTCCAAGGCTATTTGCTTTCTTCACCTAGCTGTAAAATATGGGAACACTTCACACTTAACCAAGAGGGGGGTGAATTGGTTAGACCTGGTAATTTAAAAATTTTCTTGATCAAAATAAGAGTTTTGCCCTTTTTGGATCTTTATCACTTTTGAAACCAATAACCTTTATCCAAACTTCAGTCCAAGAGATGTAATGCTTCAAGAATTTGATAGATAACAAGAATTCACAAAAGACAACCAAATATGCAGAATTAAATCAACACCCAGAGAATTATACTGGTTCACTTCAAACACTATGAAGTTACATCCAGTTTTCTTCCACTCAACACTAGAGTAGAGTTCCACTATTGTAAATTTCAGTTCTTACAAGTTATTACAAGCCTCTCTTTATCAACCCTAGATAAAGTTCAGAAATCTAAAACACTATTAGATTCTTAGAGACAACCAACTGAGAACACTACTCAGCAAACACCCTAGAGAAACACTATCTCTAGATTACAAGCAAGAAACTCATTTACAATAGACAAACCAACACAAATTTAAAAAACATTACAACTTCAAAGAATAAGGAAAGAAGTCACCTAATGATCCAAAGAATGATATGCATAAGAATGATTTCACCAGGTTGAATGCAGAATACAAACTCAGAACATAACTTTCCTTAAACTTTTAAAAGAGAAAATGTTGCTTCACTCATCCCTTAAAGACCCATAAGAGTTTTATGGAAGCAAGAACTCAATGAACCCAGAAATATCACTTAGAGAATGTTTAGAATGCCTTAGAATGCTCAGAATACGAATTACTCTTGTTTTTAATTAGATGAGCATGGGTTCTATTTATAGTGATATTTGTAACCGTCTGTAATCGATTAAAAGTGCTCCTGTAATCGATTATTTAGCACTTGTAATCGATTACATACGCTCTTGTATTCGATTAAACCGTTCATAATGATTCTGGGTAACTAAAACGAACAATTTAATTGATTATTCCAACGTGTAATCGATTAAATCCGGCATGATGAAAAATATGTTTGAACTATGTAATCGATTACAATAATCGGTAATCGATTAAATCCGACACTATGAAAAATATGTTTGAACTACGTAATCGATTACAATAATTGGTAATCGATTAAACCAGAGATATGATATTTTCTATTTGGCTTACGTAATCGATTACAACTTGGTGGTAATCGATTAAAAAAGTCACCAAGACAGATTATATGTGATCAAAGACAAAATAATCGATTATTCCGATAATGTAATCGATTAAACTGTTCTTGAAAAATTTCCAGAAAACATCAAGAACAAAATAATCGATTCTTTGCCTGTTATAATCGATTAAACCAGTGAAATGCTATTTTTTCCAAAAATACTTAGTTTATTTTAAAAACTTAAAACAATTTACCAATACCTTGTGATTTAATTCTCAAACTTATGAATGATATGAATGCAATGATTGGATCATCAGAAAACTTCCTTCCTTTTACATTTGATCACAAGTTTTTATTCAATGCTTGAAAGGCATGTTGAAAGTTCAAAACCATCGTTTCTTGAATCGAAGTTCTTTGTGCTTCAAGCAACTCCCCCTCATATCAACACTAGCTTTTCATTTCTTATCTTCTCTTATTACTTTCAAACCATAGTTGCACCTCTACATCAAATTTTCTTGTTTTCAAGAGTTCATTCCTTAGAGGATCTCCAAGAGAAGCAGCCACCTAATCAATTTCAAATCCAAATCCAATTGAGGTAGGCTAGGCTTCAATCTCTAGTTAAGCATTTGTTTGGTTTAACCTATTTGCTTAATTGGGTAGATTTATGGTTATTATTTAGGTTTGAAATTCATGTTATTTGAATGTTATTTGATGATGTGAAAATGTTGATTTAAACCATAGGATAGGTGATGATTTAAGTGATGTTTGGAAGTATATTTGGTGATCTTTGGAAGTGATTTTGATGATATTTGGGCTGTTTGTTCATATTTTTATTATGGGACTGTTTTGAATTAATTTTTATTTATAAGTGGAGGTTGAATGGTATGTAGTTAAATGGTTCAAATGCTTGAGTGATTAAATTTGAGGATGAAGTAGCAAGGTGGTAGGTGAAAGGAGATTAAGATGCATGCTAGGTTTTAATCTTTTCTTGTGAAGGTTTAAAGGAATTAGAAATTATTTGAGAGATATATTTGTGGTTTATTAGTTAGATTACTAACATGATTTTTTTTATTGCTTGAGGATATTCAAAGGTCATGCCTAAGTGGTAATGATCTTATTTAAATAAGGTATGGTGGTTTAACCATACTTGTGGTACGTATGATGTTATGATAACAACATTTTTTCCATAAGGTGGTATGTATTTTGCTAATGGATGTTGATGTGATGATAGGTTGATTCCTGTTTCCAACTCTAGTACGAGATTTTTTGAAACAAAATCTGATACTACATACAGTACGATATGTAGTGACTAGGTGCAAATATATGGCATAAATCATGCATGTTTGCGTAAGACAATTGCAGCGTCTACATCCAGTACGAGGTGTAGCTACATACAGTACGATATGTAGAGGCAATGTGCACCCTGGGAAAATTCGTTTCATGCATTCATATAGTTTGCATAATTATTTTATGATGATTTACTAACGTACTAACGTGTTTGGTGGTTTAGATTTTGCCTACTGAGAAATTTTATTTCTCACTAGATTGTTTTCATTTTTTTTAGATGGCAACAGAGGTCAATTTCCTTGATGTCTTGGATTGGTGGTGGCGTAGAAATGAAGATATGAAGTAGGCTAGTGTATGGAAAAATCCTGTACTTGTTTAATAATAACTATTGTAAAAAGGACTGTGGTTACATATAACATATATCAGTTTAACAACTTCTATAATTTATACGTTTTAGAATTTATACTAGTATCCGTTCAGTAAAAATAAAATAGTAATAAAAAAAATAAATTAATTATCTAACGATTCTTAAAAATTTAACCCTAATAAAAATACAATATCTAGAATAACTTTAGGTCGTTACAGTTTGGTATCAGAGCAGTTCATCTTGTTAGAGCCTAAGGGAAATAGACTGACTATGCTTTTCTGTGTACTTTGAGTGTGACTATTTATGAATGTTTGTTTGTGTTTGATGAATTCTGACGCACTTTACTTTATATTGAGCCTGATCACCTCAGTATTTTTGTGAAAGTGAATAGGAATTCATGGCTACTAGAAGAATAAGAGGAAGAACAATAACCCAAGCTGGTGGCAATAGTGAAGAAGTAAATATTCTTCATGAAATGCTAGCAGCTATGCAAGAACAAGCGGCTGCTGCAAATCAACAAGCGACTGCAGCAAGTCAACAAGCTGCTGTAGCTACTCAAATGATGATGCAACTAAATCATAATAATACTAATAATAATCATGAAAGTAACAATAATTCTAATCAAGATAATAGGAGGCAGGTGACTGATATAGAATATCATAAGTTTGTTGAGTTTAGGAAGTCTAATCCAGCAGTCTTTAAGGGAACTTTTAATCCAGACATGGCTGAAGAATGGGTTAAAGAAATTGAAAAGATATTTACTGTGCTAGATTGTTTTGACCAACAGAAAGTAACGCATGCTACATATATGTTACAATCTGATGCTGAGTATTGGTGGAACAGTCACAAGCAAATTTTGGCAGGTAATGGAGTAGAGATCTCATGGGAGGTGTTTAAGACAACATTCTATGGTAAGTATTTTCCCATATCAGTGAGGAATGCTAAGGAGCTCGAATTTCTTAAGCTTGAACAAGGTAATAGTAGCTTGTCTGAATATATTGCTAAATTTGAAGAGTTAATTAAATTTTCCTCCACCTATCAATATAACCCTAATGAGCATTGGAAGTGCATGAAATTTGAAGGGGGACTAAGGGAAGATATGTTGGAAAAAGTGGGACCCCTAGAAATTAGGGAGTTTGGTGTCTTGATAAATAAGTGTAGATTAATAGAAGAATATAAAAGGAGGTCTGTTGAAAATAAAGAGTCAAGTAATAATTTTAGGAAGAAATTAGGACCTCAGCCTTTTAAATTTAAGAATGAGTTTCAGCAGAGAAAATTTTAGACAGGTCAAGGTTCAGGCAGAGAGTGTGACAAATTTCACAAGATCCATGGAGATAGGCCATGCCCTATAACTCAACCCACTTGTTCCCGATGTGGAAAAACAGGACATTTGGCAAAGGATTGTCACAGTCGCAATAATGCTCAATGTTTTAGATGTGGAAAGATAGGACATTATGCTAACAATTGCAGAGCTGAAAATCCACAAGGCACCACACGTCCTCAGCATACTGGAAGGGTTTTTACAATGAATGCAGCAGAGGCATCTCAATCTGGAAAATCTCATCGAGGGTAAGTGTAGAATTAAAGATAAAATTTTAACTGTATTATATGATTCAGGTGCTACTCACTCTTTCATTTCTTATGACACTGCTATACAAATAGGGTTATCGTTATCTCAATTACCTTATGATCTTTTAGTTTTTACCCCTACAAATAAACTTATTACTACTAGTCAAATCTGTTTTCATTGTGATTTTCAAATTGATCATAAATCTTTTTCTACAAATTTGATTTGTCTTCCTTTGACTGGGTTTAGTGAAATTTTGGGCATGGATTGGCTTGCAGCTAACCATGTGTTGTTGGATTGTTCAAATAAAACTATTGTTTTACCTTCAGAAATTTTAGAAAACGGTCAAACCCAGTGTCTGTATTTCAACTCCATTGTTTCCTGTTCCAGTAAGAATGAAATTCAAGGGTATGTTCTTTTATCAGCTAATGTAACTGAGTCAACTAATGAACTCTCTAATATACATGTGGTAAGAGAATATCTAGATGCATTTCCGAATGAGATACCAGGAATACCACCAAAAAGGGAAATAAATTTTTTTATTGACCTAATTCCTGGATATGGACCAATATCCGTAGCACCTTATAGGATGTCCCCTCTAGAATTGAAAGAATTGAAAAAGCAACTAGAGGAATTGTTGGAGAAGAAATTTATTAGACCTAGTTTTTCACCCTAGAGAGCTCTAGTTTTGTTAGTAAAAAAGAAAGATGGGGGAATGAGACTTTATGTAGATTATAGGCAGCTTAATAAGATAACCATTAAAAATAAATATCCATTGCCTAGGATAGATGATCTTATGGAGCAACAGTATTTTCTAAGATTGATCTTATGTTAAGATACCATCAGATTAGAGTTAAGGATGAAGATATTCCTAAAACTGCATTTAGGACTAGATATGGGCATTATGAGTATTTAGTGATGTCTTTTGGATTAACTAATGCTCCAGCAGTTTTTATGGATTACATGAATAGAATATTTAGATCTTATCAAGATAAGTTTGTAGTAGTCTTTATAGATGATATACTTGTTTATTCAAAGTTAGAAAGAGAGCATGAAGAGCATCTTAGGATAGTATTGCATACGCTTAGAGAAAAGAAGTTGTATGCTAAATTATCTAACTGTGAATTTTGGGCTAAGGAAGTGAAATTTTTGGGTCATGTTGTTTCTAAAGAAGAAATTTCAATGGATCCCAGTAAAATCGAGACAGTCATGAATTGGGAGAGACCAACCACAGTAACTGAGATTAGGAGTTTTCTAGGATTAGCTGGTTATTATTAGAGGTTTATTAAAGGGTTTTCACAAATAGCTTTACCTTTGACTAGCTTGACTAGGAAAAATGTGCCTTTTGCATGGTCACCAGAGTGTGAGAAGAGTTTTCTAGAATTAAGAAGAAGATTGACTAGTACTCCAGTGTTAGTATTCCCATATCCTCATGGTGCATTTGAAGTATATTGTGATGCTTCAAAGAAAGGTCTAGGTTGTGTATTGATGCAAAATGAATGTAGTAGCATATGCATCTAGACAGTTAAGACCCCATGAAGTCAATTACCCAACCCATGATTTAGAATTAGCAGCTGTAGTTTTTGCCTTAAATATCTGGAGACATTATTTGTATGGAGCAAGATTTGAAGTCTTTTCAGATCCTAAGAGTCTTAAGTATCTCTTTGACCAAAAAGAGTTGAACATGAGACAGAGAAGATGGGTTGAATTTCTTAAGGATTATGACTTTGAGTTAAAATATCATCCAGGAAAAGCAAATGTAGTAGATGATGCATTAAGTAGGAAATCTCTGCATTTATCTAGGATGATGATCAAGAAAATGGAATTAATAGAAAATTTCAAAAATCTTAATTTATGATTTTTTGTTAATTCTAAAAGTATCATTTTGAGTCAAATACAAATTACTAGTGATTTCAAAGAGCACATTAGGCTGAGACAGCAGAGAGATTCAAATTTTCAACAAATTTTAACTCAAGTCCAAGAAGGAAAATTGCAAGATTTTGATGTGAAGAATGATGGGTTGTGGACTTATAAAATGAGAATATGTGTACCCAAGATTGATGGATTAAGAGAGAAAATTTTGAGTGAAGCTCACAAAAGTAATTTCACAATGCATCCTGGAGTTACTAAAATGAACCAAGATTTGAAGAAAATGTTTTGATGGCCTGGTATGAAAAAGGATATAGTAGAGTATGTAGGAAAGTGCTTAGTGTGTCAAAAGGTAAAGATAGAACATCAGAAACCTTCTGGCACTCTGCAACCTTTAGAAATTCCTTAGTGGAAGTGGGAAAGTGTATCTATAGATTTTGTGGTAGGATTACCTAGGACTGTTTTTGGTCACGACTCAATTTAGGTCATTGTAGATAGACTTACTAAGTCAGCTCATTTTATACTTATTAGGATTTCTTATTCATTAGAGAGATTAGTTCGATTGTATATACAAGAAATAGTTAGATTGCATGGTGTACCTTCCACTTTGATTTCTGATAGAGACCCCCGCTTTACTTCTAGATTTTGGGGAGCATTACAAAAAGCATTTGAGACCAAGTTATGCTTAAGTACTGCTTATCATCCCCAAACAGATGGACAAATAGAAAGAACTATACAAACACTAGAAGACATGTTGAGAGCTTGTGGAATAGACCAACAAGGTTCTTGGGAGAAATATTTGCCATTAGCAGAGTTTGCTTACAACAATAGTTATCATACTAGCATAAGAATGGCTCCATTTGAAGCTCTGTATGGTAAGAAATGTCAATCTCCTTTATGTTGGTATGAATCTGGGGAAAATAGTTTTTTGGGTCCAGACCTGTTAACTCAAACTACTGAGCAGATCAAGAAGATTAGAGAGAAATTGGTAATAGCTCAAAATAGGCAAAAACATTATGCTGATAAAAGGAGAAAGCCTCTAGAATTTCAAGAAGAAGAACATGTTTTTCTTAAAGTTACTCAAATTACAGGAATTGGACGAGCAATGAAGGTCAAAAAATTGAGTCCTCGTTTTATCGGTCCTTTCCAAATTGTGAAAAGAATAGAAACATTAGCTTATCAAATAGCTTTACCACCAAATCTCTCCAACCTTCATAATGTTTTTCATGTCTCTCAACTCCATAAATATATTTCTGACTCGAGTCATGTTCTAGAGTCTAAATCAATAAAGTTAAAAGATAATTTAACTATGAGCTAGCCCTCGACAAGAATTTTGGATAGAGAAAGCAATTAAGAAATAAGTTTGTATCATTGGTAAAAGTAGCAGATATGAGGAAGAAGTACTTGGATTTGTTTACAGGTAATTACAAATTTTGAGGGCAAAATTTTCTTTTTAGAGGGGGTGAAACGTAACATTCTCAAAATTATATTATGAGTTATATTTATGATTTAATTATGGAAGTATGATGATAGTTGGATACAAGAAAAATAGAATAAATTTTATTTGAACATAAGCTACCCAAAACTTCCATATCTGCCACCTGGATTGAAAAATTTATTTCTCTCTCAATTCTTATCCAAATTAAGTGTATGATATATGAAATTAAATATCATCTACTACAACATATTAAAATTTCAGATAAATATAGTTTGTGTACTGATTGAAGTAATTAAAACCTTAAGAGATGTCAGTGTGAAATTTCTCAACTTGCTGGCAATTTTGAAGTCTAGATTAAAAATGTTATAACCAGAGTTTGATAACTCCAAATAAGACATGTGATACCTTGTTAGAAAGCTTAGGAAGTCTAGTTTAACATACTAAAATATGAGCATTTATGTCCTAGTATATTGGTACAGAATAAACAATGAGTGAACCTGATCTGGTTAAGTGTATCTAGCCCTTTGGACCATTTGGATTGGGCACAACTTGTAATTCTTGGAATTTTGGCCCAAGGAATCAAATATTCAGCTCAAACATGGACTATTTAGAAGTGTATTCATGTGCCACATGTTAGTATATGGATGTCCTAGAGACAACCTTTTCATTAGATTAGGATGTACATGTATTTTTCATATTGTCATGAATAAATTATAAACGATCTTTATCTTGTTTCATATTATGTCTCGATATCGTTATTAATATAAGAGTAACTGGATAAAACCCTTGGAATAGAATAGGTATATCTTGAATATCAGTGATGGGATCACGATCATGAGGATTCAAGGATGCCAGATGTCTACTCCTAAATTTTAAGTTCCTAGTCTTGAAACACTGAGAATGGGGATCAGCGATCTTGTGTAAGACTAGCACGACTTATCTACTTGTATGCAGATACAAAAGGTAAAGACCTCATGAGCTACAGACATTGAGATGTCTTAGATAAAGTCGTGGGTGGACCTATAAGGGTATAGCTCGCACTGAACGGACCCACAAAGAGACTCTATGAGGAAATCTCATAGATAGTATCATTGGTGTAGTCTCTTATTATTTGGGTGTGTCTTTCCTTAGACCAGAAGTTTTCACCTAGACTATGTTCTAGAAGACATGTTTTGATTGTATACCTCGTCTGCCTGAAACATGGAGACACATAGGTATACCTTTGGGCATGTCTTGAAAGAACACGAGTTTAGGGTGACTAGCTGAAGGAATTCATCAAATCTCTGTGAGAGATTAGGTTATTTGTAAACTGGAGAAATTGGGATGACATTTACGGGACTCGGGAATCTATGCATAGTAAAAGAAATCATGAGATGATTTGCCTTTAGAGTCAGTAAAATTGGAGACTCCCTATTTCGTATTAAAGCTTACCCTAGACCGCAAGGGCTGATACGTTTCCTTACCCTAGGTTTTATGGGAAGGTAACCGAGACGAAAGGAAATACATACGG
>PYAF01002728.1:352631-370542 GCA_007407185.1 Glycine tomentella | reverse complement strand
TGATTGTGGATGATTACTCTAGATACACTTGGACTCTGTTTTTGAAATCCAAGAGTGATGCTTTCCTTGCTTTTAGAAAAATGGCCAAGCTTACTCAAAATGAGAAAGGATGTAAAATAGTTTCAATAAGAAGTGACCATGGTGGTGAATTCCAAAATGAACATTTTGAAAAATTCTGTGAGGAAAATGGGATTAACCATAATTTTTCAGCTTCAAGAACACCCCAACAAAATGGTGTTGTGGAGAGGAAAAATAGATCTCTTGAGGAAGGAGCTAGAACACTTCTTAAAGAATCAAATTTACCTAAGTATTTTTGGGCTGATGCTATAAGCATTGTGTGTTATACTTTGAATAGATTACTTATAAGGCCTATTTTAAAGAAAACCCCTTATGAGCTATACAAAGGAAGAAAGCCCAATGTTTCTCATTTAAGAGTCTTTGGCAGCAAGTGTTTTGTACTGAACAATGGGAAATAATCACTTGGAAAATTTGATGCTAAGGCAGATGAAGCAATTTTCCTTGGATATTCATTGCATAGCAAGGCATATAGAGTATTCAATAAGAGAACAATGTGCATTGAAAAATCTGTACATGTGATTTGTGATGAAACTAACCCCTCTAAGGAGGAAAAAGAGTTGAATGGTGATGCAGGTCAGCTTGAAGAAGTTATTGAAATAGGCAATCCCTCAACCAAAATTGAAGAACCAAGAGCTAAAACAGAATCCACAACCCCTGTTCAAATGCCTAAGGATTGGAGAACAACAAGAGATCTATCACTTGACAACATAATAGGTGAAGTTTCAAAGGGAGTATCTACTAGATCCTCATTAAAAAACCTATGTTATGATATGGCATTTGTTTCACAACTTGAGCCTAAGAACATTGATCAAGCCTTGAGTGATGAACATTGGATGCATGCCATGCATGAAGAGCTCAATCAGTTTAAGAGGAATGAAGTTTGGGAACTTGTTCCTAGACCGTCATCTCTTAAACCCATTGGCACAAAATGGGCTTTTAGAAAAAATAAGTTTGATGAGAGCGGAATCATAGTCAGAAATAAAGCTAGATTGGTAGCTAAAGGCTATAACCAAGAGGAAGGCATAGACTATGAGGAAACTTTTGCTTCAGTTGCAAGATTGGAAGCAATCAGGTTATTACTTGCATATGTATGCCTCATGGATTTCAAACTTTTTCAAATGGATGTTAAAAGTGCTTTTTTAAATGGATACATTGAGGAGGACATATATGTTGAACAACCTCCTGGTTTTAAAGATTTTAAACATCCAAATTATGTTTACAAACTGAAAAAGGCACTTTATGGTTTGAAACAAGCTCCTAGGCTATGGTATGAGAGGTTAAGCAAATTTCTGCTTGAACAATCTTTTACAAGGGGCAATGTTGATAAAACCTTGTTTATCAAAAGGCTTGGAAATGATTTCTTATTGCTTCAGATTTATGTGGATGATATAATATTTGGTTCTACTAACCACAAGTTGTGCAAGGATTTTTCATCAGCTATGCAGAAAGAATTTGAAATGTCAATGATGGGTGAACTTACATTCTTCCTTGGACTTCAAGTAAAGCAAATGAACAATGGAACCTTTCTTAACCAATCCAAATACTGTCTGGAAATCATTAAGAAATTTGAAATGGACAAGAGCAAGGATGCTGCAACTCCCATGGCTACATCAACATATCTTGATTCAGATAAAAGTGGGAAGAAAGTTGATGAGTCAAAGTATAGAGGAATGATTGGATCATTGTTGTACTTGACAACTAGCAGACCTGATATAATGCTCAATGTTTGTTTATGTGCTAGATATCAAGCTAATCCTAAGGAATCACACCTCACTGCTGTCAAGAGAATTCTGAAATATCTCAAAGCTACACCAAAAGTTGGTCTTTGGTATCCAAAAGGTGCTTCTTTAAATATTATTAGTTATTCTGATTCTGATTTTGCAGGTTGCAAATTAGATAGGAAAAGCACAGGTGGCACTTGTCATATGCTAGGAAGCTCATTAATCTCATGGCATTGCAAGAAGTAGTCATGTGTGGCATTATCTACTGCAGAAGCAGAATACATTTCAGCTGGAAGTTGCTGTGCTCAAAGCTTGTGGCTTAAACAGCAAATGCTTGATTATGGAGTGGAACTGAATGCTATTCCTCTGCTATGTGACAACACAAGTGCTATCAACATATCAAAGAACCCAATAATGCACTCTAGAACAAAGCATATTGAGATAAGACATCATTTCCTCAGGGATCAGGTTCAAAAAGGTAACATAAAGGGAGACTTCATTGACACCAATCATCAATTAGTTGATATTTTCACAAAACCTCTATCAAGGGATAGATTTTATACACTTAGAAACATGCTAGGGATCCTTGATGAAAGCAATATTAACTAGCTTGTTTAGTTTGTGCTTTATATGATGTTTGAAAGCCTGTATGGAATTAAATGCTTAAGTGTTTGTATCAATGTCAAAAAGCTGCCAAGATGCTCTGTTTCTGATAGTTTCTCTGTAGTAATTGATTACACCACGGGTTAATCGATTAAAATCATTAAAACTTAAGTCTGGAACAAAATTTGTACTCATGTAATCGATTACACACTGATGGTAATCGATTATTCTTCACATTTTCAGAAATTGCCTATCTCTGGAATAATCGATTACATATCGGGATAATCGATTACAGTATTCAAAATTCCAAAACTACAAGCACATTTCTCTGGAATAATCGATTACTTATGAGCCGTAATCGATTACCATTTATATTGAATTGATGCTCACTCTGTGATAATCGATTACCACTCGGGATAATCGATTACCTATGGTCCTGATACTTGGATAACTGATTCAAGCTGTAAAATAATCGATTAGTTGAGCAAAGAATCGATTACAGGTCATCTTCAACCTCTGATCAAGATTGAAATAATCAATTACTTATGCAAATAATCGATTACCACATGTTTACAGGAAGCCTAATTGAACTGGAATAATCGATTACATTACAAAATAATCGATTATTCATGCTGTTGTCTGAAATCTGACAGGTTTTTATAGCTAATTAAACTGCCCAATCCGTTTTAAAACAACACCCAATGCCATTAAACCGTCCCAACAGCTATATTTTTAAAAATTTTGAACGTTAAGAACCCTAATTTGTGTCTATAAATAGTGAATCACAAGCCTTGATTCATTGCAACTATTCTCTTCTATCCCTCTGCATTTTTCTGCATTTCTGTGTGTCTAAACCTACCTTAGAATCATGTATGAGCCATCTACTAAAAGATTTAGGAAGCCAAAGAGGAGACATGATGAGTCCTCATCTAATCCCCCTCAACCTCAACCCCAACCTCAACCAACAAATAGACTAGATATCTGGTTCTCTTCTGAGACAGATAAAATGAATTATCTTCAATTCAATGCTACTAAGCCTTTAGCCACCCCCAAATACATTGAGTTAGACTGGTTTATTAGGCAAGGATTCCAATTCCCAGCCTATCTAGAGTCTCAAAGCCTTAGGAGGTTTCTAGAGATGAAGGGTACCTTCTACCCTAATCTAGTTAGAGTGTTTTACACCTGCTTGAAGGGTTCAATGCAGGGTGACATGAGGTCAAAGGTGAAAGGGGTAACCATGCACATAACCCCTGAGATTTGGGAAACTGTGGGCGGTATTGTTTGTGAGGGAGCCCGCAGATTTGATGAAGATCTTGATGGCTACAGCAAAATGGACACCTATAGGAGTATGCTTGATGATCCACACATGAGGCTTAGGACCAGACTTGGCACTGGTTCAATGACTGCAGAAGATAGGATGCTGCACTACTTGATCACTTACATCATCACCCCAAGAGCAACCAACCATGCCTAGACAACTGATGAAGATCTTCAGTTGGTGTATGGGCTGAAGAATCACATTCCCATGAATTGGGCTCTGATCTTTGAAGAGATCATGCTAAAAACAAAGAGGTTGGTTAATTACCCATTCCCCTATCCTGTTTTTGTTTCTAGGCTCATTGATCATTTCAACATAGATGTTGAAAATGAAGTCATAGATAATACCCTCTCCTACAATAGCCAAATTAAGGAGAAGCATTTAACAAAGATGGGTATGAGGAAGACACCCAATGGTTGGGTGATGGCAAACCAGATTGGAGTGCTGAGCAAGGAGAGATGGCTGCTGATTCTGAAAAGGAACAAGATCAACAACAACCACAGCCTGCACAACAAGCCTTCTCTGATTTTGAATCCTTGATGATTCAAAAGATGGACACTATGTTGAAGCTTCAAGAAGACTTCAAGGCTGAAACTCATGAAGCCTTAGAAGATATTAGGGAAAGGCTGGATGCTATTGAGGCTAATATGGATGATAGAGCCTCTGCTGAATTCTAGGATTGTTAGTTTATGGTTTTTCTAGTTTATGTTTACTTTATTTTTCTGCTTGTATTGAACAAAGTTATGTTGTGTTTTTCTTTCATAATTTGCTTTAAATTCCTTTATGTACTACCCCATATGCTAATCATATTAATGAAGTTTGCTATTCCAGTTTAAAATCCGATGTGCCTACTTTATTTTTGACTTTTAACAAGCCAAATAGGGGGAGAATTGATTAAGGGGGAGTGATTTGAAAAATACTCTGTTTATCCCTGTTTTTTAATTCAATTTTTGCCCAGTTTTTAATTTGAATGTATGCTGGAATCTAGGGGGAGCTAATGTGTAAAACTGATCTTAATAAATTGGTATAATACTAAATTGAATGATTCTTGAGAAACATGTGGTTTAACACTTGGTTTTTGGCAAGATATATTGAAAGTTTTCAGGTTTATAAAGCTTGTTCAAACAATGGATTTTCAAATTGATCCCCAAGTATTTGTGCCTAATCAAATTAAAGATTTGGCATGTTTAAAGCCAAAAAGGGGGAGATTGTTGATTCAGATGAAGCCAAGCATCAATGAACAAAGATCAAGCTTCAAGGTTTTGTGCTTCCAACATGCTCAAAGGAAAAGTTCCAAAGAAAGCTTGAAGACCAATTTGATTAATGTAAAAGGGAGTTTATGATCTGATAATCCAATTGAGCATATCATGCATGAATCATTCATCTAGGATTGTTAGGATTAAATGATTAAGTAAAAGCAATTTATTAGAAAGGCACTTAAGAAACAAAGTGTAAGGACCCTTAGTGTGGCGCGGTTGGCGCCAGATTCTGCGCGGTTGGCGCCGGGATCCTTAGCAGGAAAACCCTGCCAAGGGTGTGGCGCGCGCAGCGCCATGGATGGCGCCAGACTCACTGGAACTTCACGCCCAGAGCGCCAGAGCCACGCGAGGAGCTCCATGGTCTCTGGAATGTGGCGCCAGATTCTCTGGAAGTCGACGCCTGGGGCGTCCACTTGGCGCAAGGGGCGCCAGAGGTTTCCCAGCACGCGAGGGTAGCGCCATGGTTGGCACTGGTGGCGCGGGAAGTGGTCTGGAAAACCAATTTTCTCTAGTTTTTCGCATGGACAGCGCCAGGTGTGGCACGGATGGCGCCACAGGTCAAGGGAGGATGGCGCTGAGGGCGCCAGGGTGGCGCAGAAGGCGCCACAGGTTCTGGAAGTTGGCGCTGGAGGCGCAGGAGTAGCGCTGGGAGCGCTAGTCCCACCACCATGGTGACGCGATCAGCGCGAAAGGTGGCGCGATCCGCGCCGGAGGTCGGGCAGGGCCACTATGTAAGGGCCAAAACGCGAATTTTGAGAGGAAAAGTTGTTCTTCCTCTTCCCCACGCCCAAACCTCCATTAAAGGTGAACCCAAGCTTCCAAGGACCTTAGTTCATGACCTAAATACCTCCCAATGACTTTTAATCTTGAGAGAATCACCTTGAGAGCTTTAATCCTTCATTACTTCTTCTGAAAACCCCTCTTTGAGTGAGAATTGGATTCTCAAGGAAACTCAGAAACTTGAGTATTGGCAAGGGCCCAAGGCGCAGAACGGACAACATAGCTAAGAAAAGCTGTCCTCCAGCCTTTTTGGTCGCCACTGAGGTAAGAAACTCAAGTTTCTCCGGTTGATTTTGAATTTGGGGTTTTCTGTGTTTTGTGACCCATGTGAGCTGGGGCTAGAATTAGCCCAGGGTCCTGTAGAGAAACTTGTTCAGAGCGCTGTAGTGATGAAGGATTAGCTTTCCATTTTTGATTCAGTGAATTTTGAATCTTGGTTCCGTGGTTTGCATGTGTGGTTGTGTGATGAGTCACTAATTGAGTTATTACATGCTAGAGCCTTGATGATGTTTGGTTTGAGCCTGAGAGGCTAGTTGAACGGTGCCTTAGCTGAGGTTTAGACCGTTCCTGTGATAATTGAATTATGAGGCTGATGTGAGCTGGTGCTCAGACATGTGTTTGCATTGAGTCTGGGATGACTCAGATGCTTGGTATTCAACCTTGGTAGACCTTGTATGGTCTGTGAGAAGCCTAGTGAGGGCTTGACTTGATTGAACCCTAGAATAGGGGAATTCTGATATGCTATGTTCTGTTGAATGCCTGTTGGTTTGGTTTTGATATGAACCTACATATGCCTTGATTAAGACTTGACACTGAGGGTGTCGATGGCGGGTGCCACAGAGCAGGGAAAGAACTGCAGAGCGAGGCTTTGCCAGGTAAGTTCTTGGTCCCTGGGGATGATTCCCCGCTTGTTGTTCCACACCACACTCCTGGTGGAGTGGTGGTTATATTCATGATGCATGCATTTGGTTGTTGCATCCTCATAATGAGATGTGTGTGCATTTGTGCTTGCTATGTGATATGATTGTGATAGATCTATTGGCCAGTAGATAGATATGGACCTCCCTAGGAGACGGGTCCGGAAGGACATCCTCCTAGTTGGTTTGCTCTTGGTTGATGATATCCCAGGGGATCGATGATCCCTCAAGACCAAGGGGATAGAAGACGGGTTCAAGGACATCCTTTTATTCTCAGATGAGATAGGAGACGGGTCAAGAACATCCTTCTATTCTCGGAGGTACCATATACGTGCATCCATGCGAAGGGGTAGCACCCAATGGGATGGCACGGGTGTGAGTTTCCGGTCTCACACTGATGTAGGCGTTGATGATATCCGCCATGTTTGGAGCAAGATGACTTGCTGATATTGTTATGAGGGCCAGAGGGCCGGGCCAGTGGGCCATTTGCTTGTGATTGCCTGATGTATGTATGATGGAGAGTGGGCCAGGGTGGAGGAGATTCCTCCAAGGACCCTGAGCTTACTGAGATGTGTATCTCACCCCGTTTGGGGATTTATCTTTACAGATGACTCTTTTGGAAGAGGAGAGCAGTCTCAGGGCAGGAGGCCCTAGTGGAGACTTGTCTGCTTGGCCGATGGCAGCAGAGGGAGCTTGAAGGCTTAGTTTTGTTTTGATCCTGTTTTGTACCCTTGATAAGGGCTGGTGTGTGTACACCTGAGTTATGTACAGTTCTGTATACCCTCGGTGAGGGCAGATATTCTTTTGTATCACCACGATGTGGTGTGAGACTGATGTATATATGTATATACAGAACTGATGTTGATATGATATATGATGTTCCTCCTGAGTATACTTGTTATGTTTCTGATTATCTGCCTATATGTGTACTGTATGAAAAACTGGATCAGCAGGGGTGTGAAATATCTGTCTTGTGTGTATGTTTCTGTGTTATGCTTTTATTTCATACATAATGAATCAAGAAAAGCGATTATATGCTTCCGCTGAGTTTTTAAATAATGATTTAATCGCTTAACTGATGTTATTAATGATAACGCACCGGAGGCCTACGGGGTGTTACACAAAGTTTTTGGAAAAATAAAGTTACATTATTAATAATCGATTACAAGGCCAGTAGCATCGATTATTTTGTTCTTCGTGCCCTTTAGAAAACAAATCATGATCATTGTAATCGATTACATATCGGATTAATCGATTACTCAGGCTCTTTATGAAAGATGGAACTCTCTGTCTTAATCGATTACACATTGTGATAATCGATTACAAAGTATTACATGCATGCTTGAAGAATCATATCTCACTGTCTTAATCGATTACACATCGTAATAATCGATTACAAAGCTCATTTAGAAATACATGACTCACTGGTTTAATCGATTACTTCATGGAATAATCGATTATATTGTTCATAGCTTAAACCCAGAACTCATTAGGAGCATTTTAATCGATTACAGTCTTGGATTAATCAATTACATATGTGAAATAATCGATTACTGGAGCGGGTTTAATCGATTATTTTCAGTTAGAAAGCTGTTATAAATAGAACCCACTATTCTGAAGTTTGTAACTTTTGATAATTCGTATTCTGGGCTTTCATAAACCTTCATGAGCTTTCATTAGTGAGCTTTTCTGAGTTACTAAACACATAGGCTTCACAAATTCATATGGTTGATTGATTCAAGAGTGTGAAGCATCATTGATCATCAAAAGCATAAGGAAAGGAATGCATTGAGTTAGTAATCTATCATTCAACCTGGTGAATCATTCATGTGCATGAGTTCTTGGATTATCAGGTGATAGCTTTCCTTATTCTTTGAAGGTGTAAAACTGTTCTTTGAATTTCTGTAAAGATTAGTCTATTGTAAATGAGTTTCTTGCAAGGATAGAGATAGTGTTTCTCTAAGAACAGCTGAGTAGTGTTCTCAGTGTGGTTTTTGGTCTCTAAGGGTCTAATAGGGTTTTAGACTTCTGAACTTTATCTAGGGTTGATAAAGAGAGGCTTGTATTTGCTTGTAAGAATATTTTTGCAATAGTGGAACTCTACTCTAGTGTTGAGTGGAAGAACTGGGTGTAGCTTCATAGTGTTTGAAGTGAACCAGTATAAAATCTGTGGCTAATCTTTCTTCTCACCTATTCATCTTTTAATTGCTTTGTTTGTGAATCAATTTCATTGCACAAAAAGTTATACTCTGTTTTCTATTCTTCTTGAAAAAGGAATTTGATTGAATATTGATTCTTGGTTTTGAAACAATTTTTTAAAGTTATACTCAGTTAGAAAGCTGTTATAAAAGGAAACCTCTTACTCTGTTTTTGTGACTTTTGAGAAATTCGAATACAGAGCATTCACAAACGTTCATAAGCTTTCTTTAGTGAGTTTTCTGAGTTTCTAACATCAAATAGGCTTCACAAATTCGTATGGGTCTCTGAATTAATGAAGTGAAGCATCATCATTGTGTCAAAGCATAAGGAAGGAATCATTGAGTTTGTAATTGATGTGTTGCTAACACATCTTAGTTTTAGGCTAGTTTTAGGTTATATTTCAATTAAATCATTAGGAATTAGGTTAGAATAAGTTAGTTTGTTATTTATATTTAATTATATCTCATTTTATTACCAAAGTTATGATTTCAGGGTCAAAAAGAGGAGCATCAAGCAAAGAAAGAAGAAAACCAAGCTGAAGGTCCCGCGCGAACCGCGCCAGGACCCGCGCGACTCGCGCCAACTGCTCAAGACAGCTTTTCAACTCGAAGTATCCACGCTATCAGCGTGGAATTCCATGCTATTCGCGCCATCTATTCGAATGCCTCACGTGGACCGCGCCAATTCTCACGCAACTCGCGCCACAGGGCCTGGAGACAGTTTTGATTCGTGCTAGCCGCGCTATCAGCGCCATGATTTTGAACTAGCCGCGCGATCAGCGCGGGTCTCGCGCCATCAGCGCAGCGGAGACGCTGTTGCCTTATTTAAAAAGATATGGTTCGAAATTGCACGAAAACAGGGGCTTTATTGCTCTAATTAAACCAATCTATAAACGAAAGGCTTCTGGACTGAAGATGAGGACTCTCTCTACACCATTAGACACCATTGAGAGGCTTGGAAACCATTGGAAATCATTCTTACTTAGAATCAAAGCTAGGTTACTGCAAAATAATGTTTCATCTGACAGCTTTGGTGATCTTGAAGCCTATGTCAGGCTAAACTCTGTATTGTGGTTAGGCCAAGAACCGATGTGAACTCCTCTGTAACTTGACTGGTATTGAATGAGATTGTCATGATTGTTTTATTCTATTATGTTCTTTATTGTCTTATTCTTATTTGGAATTGGCCATTCTATTTAAGTGCTGAGGGTTAGGATTCGCAATAGGGATGTTGAGATTCTAATTTCTGACCTGAGTAGGATAACAGTTGTTCATTGCCTAGGGATAGGGATGCTTGACTGCAGAACCTTATAATATATTCTTTTAAATGTTTAACTTGATAGAATTCACTAAGGGATTAGGTTTTCGATTCAGGTTAAAGGGTTAATTCGCTAAGAGATTAGGGGTTAACTAAATTAGAAAAGATCTATTCTCTGAGCAATCAGAACAATCAACTTTATGATATATTCTTTTAAATGCTTAGCTTGATAGGAATCGCTAAGGAATTAGGATTTTTGATCAGGTTAAAGGGTTAAATTGCTAAGGAATTAGGATTTAACTAAATTTGGAGAGATATGTCCTCTGAGTAATCAGAAGTAATCAAACTTGATAACCAGTTAAGTGAAAGAGGTAGGGAACAAAGGAGATTGCGTCCTGACCACAATTATTCCTTCCATTGGTTACAGCTTAACTCATTTTACTGCAATTTAATCTTTTTAATTTCTGCAATTCATTTAAACACTCCAATTCACACACAACAATTCTTTAAAAATACATTCTTTTTACTTCCAATTGTTTGGACCTAGAATTACTGTGAAATTCATACCAATCCCTGTGGAGACGATACTCTATTTACCCACTTTATTACTTGAAACGAGCGGTGCACTTGCTGCATTCGCAACAAGTTTTTGGCGCCATTGCCGAAAATTGGTAAACTAATTTTATAGTAATTTTAATCTTTGTGATTGGAACTTTTGTTACTAATCGCTTCTCTGAGTTTATGCGAGGTTCAGTCAATCCTGAAGATTTACAGTTCGACCCTGAGATAGAAAGAACTGTTCGAAGGAGGCTAGCCAGACAAAGAAGGAGAGAAGCTGAAAACTTTGACTTTGATTCAATTCCTGAATTAGAGTCAGAAGCAGAGATGGCTGAAGAAAGAAATAATCAGCCGATACCGGAGGATGAACTAATGGAGGATATTCTGGCTCCTATGTTCACAAGACCAAACTCCAGTATTGTAAGACCACCAATACAAGCAAATCACTTTGACATTAATCCTTCATTGATTGCTTTAGTGGAACACAGTCAGTTTGGTGGGGAAGACTTTGAAGACCCTCATGATTTCATTGACAGATTTCTGAGAATCTATGACACCATCAGACACCAAGGGGTTTCAGATGATGTTGTAAGACTAAGTTTATTCCCTTTTGCTGTTAAGGGAAATGCACTCAGATGGTTAAACAGACAAACCTCAAACAACATCACTACTTGGGAAGACCTAGTCTCAAGATTTTTCTCTCAATACTTTTCCATGGATAAATACAACAGGTTGGTAAATGAAATTACCAACTTCACTCAGAATGGAAGAGAGTACCTGTGTGCTGCCTGGAACAGATTCCAAGAATTAATCAAGAGATGTCCACATTATGACATGCCTGTGGGTAAGCAGGTACGTATTTTCTTTAATGGTATGACTCCTGAATCACGCATGATTTTTAATGTTGCAGCAGGGGGTACGATAAGGTCGAAAACTGCAGCTCAAACCTATGAGCTAATTAATTCTCTGGCTCGGAATGAAAATGAAAGCATCGTCATTCAGCCAAAGAGAGAACCAATCCAACTGTGCAGCAATGATGTCATGCTTGTAGAGTAGAAAATCTTAGCCCAACAGCTGGATAAGTTGAATGAAAAAATAGACAGATTTCAAGTCTCTGCAGCCTAACTTTCATCAAGCAAGCCACACATCAGCTGTGAGTACTGCCAAGGTGAGCATGAATCTAATGAATGTCCCATTCTTGTTGGAGCTGACCCTGTGCAGGTTAATGGAGTATGGAATGATCAAAG
Organism: Glycine tomentella; assembly: GCA_007407185.1. NCBI lineage: Eukaryota > Viridiplantae > Streptophyta > Magnoliopsida > Fabales > Fabaceae > Glycine > Glycine tomentella. Next base: position 358,605 of record PYAF01002728.1, on the reverse strand, counting down.
ACAGCAACAGCAATATCAGAGGAATCACAGCTTTGCTCCAAGCAACAACTACCAGAAAAACTTCCAAGGAAGAGGGTTAGACTATAAGTCTAACAACTATCTGCAACCTCCTCCCATTCCAACCACAAGTATCTCTGAGTTAGAAAAAGTGGTAATGCAGTTGTCAAAAACAACTACTGAGCATATACAAGCCACAAATGCTTTCATCAATGAGACTAGAGCTCACCATCTAAATCAAGATGCTTCCATCGGGAATCTTGAGATCCAAATTGGTCAATTGGCGAAGCAAATTTCTGAAAGAGCACTAGGACAGTTCCCCAGTGACACAGTGATAAACCCAAGGGAACATGTCAATGCTATCACCACCAGGAGTGGAAAGGTAATCACCCCTCAAGAAAATACTGAGGTAAGTAAGAAAGATGATGATGAGGAGACTACCACGGTTGTTGCAGAACCAGAGGTGGCAGAATCTGCAGATAAAGAAAAGAAGGAGAAAAATTCTACACCTCCAAAGAAGCAATGAGATTTCTCTCGCTTTGAGAAACCCCCATATCTAGTGCAGACCAAACAACAACTCCAGAAGCAGCAGTTTGCCAGGTTTTTAGATATGTTTAAAAAGTTACACATTAATATTCCATTTGCTGAGGCATTAGCCAATATGCCTAACTATGCAAAATTCATGAAAGAGCTTTTGTCTAAGAAACACAAACTGCAGGATTGTGAAACCATAGCCCTCACTGAGGAGTGCAGTGCCATCATTCAGAGGAAGCTTCCTCCAAAATTGAAAGACCCTGGAAGCTTCAATATCCCTATAGCCATAGGAAATATCAATGTGGGGAGGGCACTTTGTGATTAGGGGCTAGCATAAACTTAATGTCATTGTCAATGCGTAAGTCCCTAGGTATATCTGAATTGAAACCCACTAGAGTTTCCTTGCAATTGATACACTTGAGTGATGAGTGAAGAAGCATAGTCTGTGAGGAACACTCAAGTTAACTCTCACAATTTGACAGAATTGAAAGTACCATGGAAAGCTTTGATATGAATTGATTATACTCAACATCATAAATTATAGGATTGTAAATTGTGGTTCAATTTGATTATTGACCCTTGCTTTTATCTTGAGGCTCTGTCTGTTGCTGAGGACAGCAACTATTAAATCTGGGAATTGTTTGATGTGTTGCTAACACATCTTAGTTTTAGGCTAGTTTCAGGTTCTATTTCAATTAAATCATTAGGAATTAGGTTAGAATAAGTTAGTTTGTTATTTATATTTAATTATATCTCATTTTATTACCAAAGTTATGATTTTAGGGTCAAAAAGAGGAGGATCAAGCAAAGAAAGAAGAAAACCAAGCTGAAGGTCCCCCGCAAACTTCGCCAGGACCCACACGACCCGCACCAACTGCTCAAGACAGCCTTTCAACTCGAAGTATCCACGCTATCCGCGTCATCTATTCAAATGCCTCAAGCGGACCGCGCCAATTCTCGCGCGACTCGCGCCACAGGGCCTGGAGACAGTTTTGATTCGTGCTAGCCGCGCTATCAGTACCATGATTTCGAACTAGCCGTGCGATCAGCGCGGGTCTCGCGCCATCAGCGCGGCGGAGACGCTGTTGCCTTATTTAAAAAGATATGGTTCGAAATTGCACGAAAACAGGGGCTTTGTTACTCTAATTAAACCAATCTATAAAAGAAAGGTTTCTGAACTGAAGATGAGGACTCTCTCTACACCATTATACACCATTGAGAGGCTTGGAAACCATTGGAAATCATTCTTACTTAGAATCAAAGCTAGGTTACTGCAGAATAATGTTTCATCTGACAGCTTTGGTGATCTTGAAGCCTATGTCAGGCTAAACTCTGTATTGTGGTTAGGCCAAGAACCGATGTGAACTCCTCTGTAACTTGACTGGTATTGAATGTGATTGTCATGATTGTTTTATTCTATTATGTTCTTTATTGTCTTATTCTTATTTGGAATTGGCCATTCTATTTAAGTGTTGAGGGTTAGGATTCGCAATAGGGATGTTGGGATTCTAATTTCTGACCTGAGTAGGATAACACTTGTTCATTGCCTAGGGATAGGGATGCGTGACTGCAGAACCTTATAATATATTCTTTTAAATGCTTAACTTGATAGAATTCACTAAGGGATTAGGTTTTCGATTCAGGTTAAAGGGTTAATTCGCTAAGGGATTAGGGGTTAACTAAATTAGAAAAGATTTATTCTCTGAGCAATCAGAACAATCAACTTTATGATATATTCTTTTAAATGCTTAGCTTGATAGGAATCGCTAAGGAATTAGGATTTTTGATCAGGTTAAAGGGTTAAATTGCTAAAGAATTAGGATTTAACTAAATTTGGAGAGATATGTCCTCTGAGTAATCAGAAGTAATCAAACTTGATAACCAGTTAAGTGAAAGAGGTAGGGAATAAAGGGGATTGCGTCCTAACCACGATTATTCCTTCCATTTGTTACAGCTTAACTCATTTTACTGCAATTTAATCTTTTTAATTTCTGCAATTCATTTAAACACTCCAATTCACACACAACAATTCTTTAAAAATACATTCTTTTTACTTCCAATTGCTTGGACCTAGAATTACTGTGAAGTTCATACCAATCCCTGTGGAGACGATACTCTACTTACCCACTTTATTACTTGAAATGAGCGGTACACTTGCCGCATTCGCAACAGTAATCTCTGTTTCAACCTGATTGAATCATTCACATGCATATGTTCATTGGATTATCAGGTGAAATCTTTCCTTAGTCTTTGAAGGTGTAATTCTTTTAATTGATTTTTGTAAAGATTGGCTTATTGCAAATGGGTTTCTTGCTTGATGATTAGAGATAGTGTTTCTCTAAGGGAAGCTGAGTAGTGTTCTCAGTTTGGGTTTGGTCTCTAAGGGTCTAATAGTGTTTTAGACTTCTGAACTTTATCTAAGGTTGATAAAGAGAGGCTTGTAATATCTTGTAAGAATATTTTTGCAATAGTGGAACTCTACTCTAGTGTTGAGTGGAAGAACTGGATGTAGCTTCATAGTATTTGAAGTGAACCAGTATAAAAATCAGTGGCTAATCTTTCTTCTTATCTCTTCATCTCTAAATAGTCTTGGTGGTGATTCAAATTGTTTGCACAGAAGTTTTTGTATTACTCATTGATTTCTTGACAGGGGAATTTGATTGAATAAATGTTTCTTGGTTTCAAAACATTTTATAGTGATAAAGATCCTGTGGAAAAACTCTTATTTGAAAATTTTTATTTACCAAGGTTCAACCAATTCACCCCCCCTCTTGGTTGTTTTGAAGTGTTTGTTTCATTTTCAATAACAAGGGTCATTGACTTAGATAAAATAGTGGGAGGGGCATGTTATTTAAAGTCTTTAATACTTTGTTCTTATTTCATGACAATATATTGATTAGTTTATCTTTACATCTTCTCAGTTAATAGTATAACTAATCAACTGTCACTGCGCTCTATTCTCGATACGAACAAACTGAACGGTTCAAATTTTACGGACTGGTATCGGAACCTGAGAATTGTTCTTAGGGCCGAGAAAGTCGCTTATGTCCTAGAAGGTAATTTACCCATAGCTCCTAAGGAAGGGGAAGCTGATTATGAGTTCTACGATATGGAAGCTCATAAGCAGCACATGAATGACAATACAATGGCAGTATGCATCATGTTGGCATCCATGTTGCTTGAGCTACAAAAGCAACATGAGCATATGGATGCTCCCTCTATCATCTTGCATCTCAAGGAGTTGTATGATGTTAAAGGCAGGCATGAGAGGTATGAGGCCTCTCGAGAATTGTTCTCGTGTAGGATGTCTGAGAGCATGAGTGTGAGCAGTTATGTTCTTAAGATGATCGGGCTCATTGAGAAGCTAGGAAATCTAGGCTTCGTGATGGATGCCGAGCTAAGTAATGACTTAATCTTCACATCACTTCCACCTTCCTTTAGTCAATTCATTATGAATTACAACATGCATGGGATGCTTGTGAGCTTGCCTGAGTTGTTAAGTATGTTAACAACTGCTGAGGTGTCTATCAAAAAGTATAAGACACACTCTCTTCTGATTGGTGGGCCTAATAAGGCCAAGGGTAAGGCTAAGGAACCTGTAAAAGGAAACTCCCTTAAGCCCAAAGGAAAACCCAAGAAGAAGAGGGGCAACAAGAAGGGTAAGAGTGCACCTAAGGACAAAAGCGATGTTGTGTGCTTCCACTGTGGCAAGACTGGCCATTGGAAGAGAAACTGTCCATACTACCTGAAGAGTGTGAAGGACAAGAAACATAGTGATGCTTCTGCCTCAGGTATTTACATGATTGAGATCAATTATTTTTTGTGCTAATCCGACTTCATGGGTATTAGATACCGGTTGTGGTTCTCACATCTACAATATGTTGCAGGTACTTAGGAGTCCCAGGAGATTGGAGAAGAATGAGGTTGACCTCCGCGTTGGTAATGGAGAAGAATGAGGTTGTGGTGCTCAAGCTGTTGGAGATATAGACCTCATTTTGCCTATGAGCCTTTTATTGCATTTGAATAATTGCCTTTATGTTCCGGGCATTTCTAGAAACATTATTTCAATGTCTTGTTTAGAACGAGATGGTTTTTCTTTTACTATTAGGGATGGTACATTTTCTATCATTATGAATGATATGGTTTATGCTACTGCTTTTTTGGTAAATGACTTATATGTTTTAGAAACGGGAACAAAAGTTCTCAATGTGAATGTGAAACGACCTAGGACAGATAATCAATCTTATCTGTGGCACCGTAGACTAGGGCACATAAACAAAACAAGATTGTCTAGGATGCATGCAAATGGATACCTAGATTCCATGGATTTTGAATCCTATGGACAATGTGAATCTTGTCTATATGGGAAAGTGACTCGTCACAAGCCCAAAGGGCTTAAGAGTCATAGGACTAGTGAGTTATTAGAACTCATTCACTCTAATGTTTGTGGCCCAATGTCTATAAAGGCTAGAGGAGGATACTCCTATTTCATTACCTTTACGGATGATAAATCGAGATTTGGGTATGTTTACCTGATGAGATATAAATCTGAGGCCTTTGAAAAGTTCAAGGAGTATAGGAATGAAGTAGAGAAATGGTGTGGAAAAATGATTAAGACATTACGATCAGATCGTGGTGGTGAATATCTGAGCCATGAGTTTCAGGATTATCTGAGAGAGAATGGAATTCTCTCGCAGCTTACTGCACTTTACACACCACACCAAAATGGTGTTTCTGAAAGGAGAAACAGAACCTTGTTAGACATGGTCAGGTCTATGATGAGTGAGACTCAACTTCCAAAATCATTTTGGGGATATGCCTTAGACACAACGGCGTACCTTCTAAATAGGGTACCTTCTAAATCTGTTCATACCACTCCATATGAGATATGGAATGGTAAGAGACCCAACCTAAGTTATCTCAGAGTATGGGGATCGCTAGCATATGTCAAATCGTTGACATCAGACAAGCTTAGTGCTAAAAGCACTAAATGTCTATTTGTGGGGTATCCCAAAGGTACTAAGGGATACTACTTTTACTCATTTAATCGATTACAGGCGGTTACAAATCTTTCTATAAATTGAATCCTTGCTCAGCTTATTTTACAACTTGAGTTTTTCGAATTCTTAGCATTCTAAAGGCATTCTAAGCTTTCACAAAGTGATTTTTCTGGGTTCTTAAGTTCTTGCTTCCATCAAAACCAATATGGCTCTTTATGATTGAGTGAAGCAAGATTTTCTTGTAAAAGTTTAAGGAAAGGCTTGTTCTGAATTTAGTGCTTGCATTCAACCTGGTATATTCATTCTTATGCATATTATCTTTTGGATCATCAGGTGCTTTCTTTCCTTACTCTTTGTGTTTGTAATTCTCTGTTGAATCTTGTATTTGATTTTCTATTGAAAGTGGGGTTCTTGCTTGTATTTTAGAGATAGTGTTTCTCTAA
>PYAF01002728.1:324793-335433 GCA_007407185.1 Glycine tomentella | reverse complement strand
CTTAAATAATGATTAAGTAACTTCCAAATGGTCCAATTAGATTATGTCTTGCTTGTAACCGTCCAAGTGTCCCTAATCTTGAACTTTCTCAAGCTTTCTTCATCTTTGATTGAAATGCACGGTCACATGGATTTTAGAAGCCAATCATATGCAATTTTTGCTTAAAACCGTGGAATAGTTTTAGTCTTATTCCTAAAAAATTTGTCAAAACCCGCATTACAAAAATTTTTATTCCGAATTCATTAACCGTTGGATCTTTTTAAAATTTGAATGGTGTAATCCTAACTCATATATCTAATTTTTGACCGTTGGGATTTTTGAAATAATAACAACTTCCTCTGTGTCCAAAGAAATCAAGAGGAAATTTCTTCAATAAAATTTTCCTTAAACCATCATTGTTTCCTAATTTCCTTCTAATAACTTTTTCTAAATTTCTATTGGTTCATTTTGTTTTTAATTTAGTAAAAGATCTAGATTATTTATTTAGTACTTCATTCATTTCATAATTAAGAGGAAAATTCCTAGATTATGTCTTTCCTTTCTCTGTATCCTTATGGAACCTGAATTTATTTATTTTTATCCTTTTATAAGTGAGCTTACAAAATTCCTAAAAATTCTATTTCAGGGTTTTTCTTTACTAAGAATATCAATAATTCTTTGTTTTAAGATCATTCTACGTTGGTATTAGGTTTCTAGGGCATTACTAAGTCTATCTGACCTAACCAGAGCTATAAGGATATGTTGGTCATTTGGGCAATTGTTCAGGAGCATTTTGGTCTTTTATCCTTGGGACCTAAATGTCATTTGTGAAATTATCCAAGGACAATTTGGTCACTTTCAAAAATATCCAAGGGTATTTTGGTCTTTTCATTCCTCAGGGACAATTTGGTCATTAATAAAATATCTAGGGGTATTTTGGTCTTTTGGTGCCTCAGGACCTATCTGTCATTTCTAAAACTGTCCAAGGATGTTTTGGTAATTTCTCCTAGGGATATATTGGTCATTTCTAGAATTGTTCAGGGCGGATTTGTCATTTTCGCCCTAGGGACATAAACGTTATTTCCAAAATTATTCAGGACATTCTTGTCATTTTGCCCTGAATTTTTCTACTGCCTTTCATCAATATTTTACTCTTAATGATTGTCTGTAATTTCTTAAATTTTGGGGTGTTACATGATGCATGTTAATGTAACTAGCTCTCCTATGACATAGCCATGATTCATCAACCTTACTTACTAGACAATTAATGTTGTGAATGAATGCATGATCTATAGAGAGTAATTATATGTTACCCTTTCTTTTACCTACATGGATAACCTTACCGGATTGACCATCACATATCAAGCAACAATTGTTATTGAAGGAAACCTTGAATCCTTTATCACATAATTGGCTTATACTTAGGGGGTTGTGCTTTAAACCTTCCACATAGAGAACATTTTTTATCTTAGTTTTAAAGTTGTCTCCTATATTGCCTGCTCCTATTATCTTGCCTTTATTATCGTCTCCATAAGTGACAAATCCTCCATCCTTCAAAATCATATTTGTAAGCATAGACATGTCACCTGTCATATGACTAGAGCATCCACTGTCTAAGTACCATAATGATGATTTTGCTCTAAGATGCACCTGCAACAATCAAATTAACTGGCAAAGAAAGGTACCCAATTAAGGTTGGGCTTATAAGGGTTAGCTATTTTTCTCCTTTTCTTTGGAACCCAAATGCAGTCTCCATTAGGCACATAGAACCTTCTAGCATAACACTAATGAGATGTGTGGCCTTCCTTCATGCAGTAATTACAAATAATAGATTTGATTTTGTTTCAAAATGAATCAATTTGGTATGCTTAGTTTTTGAAAGACCTTTTTGATTAATCTGTTTTGGAGGTACAAACTTGATGTTTCCAAAAGGTTTTGTTTGATGTTTGTAACCCAAACCAGATTTATCTCCAGCATACTTTTGTACACTTATCATTTGATTCAAATTGCATTTTCCTCTATAGAATCTTTTCAAAAGATCAACCAAATAAGAATTTTCTGAAAGTAATAACATATATTTTTCAGATTGACTCTTTTTGAAATCATCAAACTCTTTTTGCAAGGAATTGTATTTATCTACATTTGAAGATGAAGAAGCACACACACACCCATTGGCTTTGTACTTGAAAGAAGTTTCTCATTTTCTTCTTTCAACTTACAAAGTTCAGCTTGTTGTTCAGCAAGTTTAGTGGTATTCCATTTAAGGTTACCTTTTAGCTTATTGTTGGAGATTGCAAGCTTTTGAGCCTCTTCATGCATATCATGGAAAGCATCAACATGTTGATCAAGTTCAGGATTTACTTCTGATTCAGCACTTGAGAGTTCTTCATCTTCATCAATTATTGATGTTAGACATACATTTGCTTCCTCAGCTTCACTTGATGATTCAAAAGTTTTTGAAGCATTTTCTTCCCATGCAATATAGGCTTTCTTTGGTTTTCCTTCTTTCTTTTCACCTAACCATTTTTTCAAAATATAGAACATTCAGATTTAATATGGCCTGTCTTACCACATTTGATGGATGTCTATTGCATGTTAAAGACCTAGAAGGAAAGCTTGAAGAACTTCCTTTGGTGAGCTTTAAAGGACCAATGACAAGAGCTAGGACTCAAGCACTTCAAAACCACATCCAAGCAAACTTGGACAATCATGAAGAAGCACACCAGCTTGGAAAAGACACAAAACAGTCTGTGGTAATCGATTACCAGCTATTTGTAATCGATTACCAAGGCACTTTGTAAAATAGATGTTGTATGTTTTAATCAATTACCAAACAGCTGCAATCGATTACAAAAGCATCAGAAATGTGTAAAAACTTTGTTTTAATCGATTAAAAGGATGAATTAATCGATTACTTCAGCATAGAACTGCACCTGCATGCGTTGGACAGCCAAAAGTCACTTTAGGAGAAGCTTGCACTTCAAGCTTCATTTGGGCTTCATTTCAATTTGCATTTTCCTTACATTTAGTGGAATTTGCTTGTAATTTTGTGGCCTATATAAGTTGGTCCAAAACTGAATGTAACTATCTTTGGTTCATTAATACAATTCTGAAAATTATTTTGAGAGTTTCTCTCTTGTTCTTGTGTAAGAACTTCTTGAGTCTTATCAATGGCTTCTCAATGCTATTGTGGTGATTCTTCCTAGGCTTATTGGAAAGCTTTTCCATGGTGCCATCCATCTTCATCCCTAACCTTTCTTCCATCTTCCATAGCTGAATTAAAAACCCAAATTCTTGTGATAGTGCAGAAGTTAGAGTTCTTGAAGTTTGCTTGAAGATTGGATTCCATTGCAAGGTAGATTTGGGAAAACTAATGACTATGGGTTTAGCTATACATCAGAGCTACATCACAGCCAAACAACCCCAAACTACAACAGACTGTTATGTTGTTGTTGTTGTTGTTGTTGAACTTTGTGAACTTTCTGTTCTTGTTCTTTCTCATGAACTCGCTGAATCATTTTACTATTAGGTTTAGATTCTCATCACCTTCATCTTCACTTGAGTCTTCTTCTGATGTATAGCTAAACCCATAGCCATTAGTTTTCCAAAATCTATCTTGCAATGAAACCCAATCTTTAAGCAAACTTCAAGAACTCTAACTTCTGCACTTTCACAAGATTTTGGGGCTATTTTTAAGATTTTTAATTCAGCAATGGAAGATGGAAGAAAGGTTAGGGATGAAGATGGATGGCACCATGGAAAAGCTTTTCAATAAGCCTAGGAAGAATCACCACAATAGCATTGAGAAGCCATTGATAAGACTCAAGAAGTTCTTACACAAGAACAAGAGAGAAACTCTCATAAGAATTTTCAGAATTGTATTAATGAACCAAAGTTAGTTACATTCAGTTTTGGACCAACTTATATAGGCCACGAAATTACTAGAAAATGCCATTAAATATAAGGAAAATGCAAATTGAAATGAAGCCCAAATGAAGCTTGAAGTGCAAGCTTCTCCTAAAGTGGCTTTTGGCTGTCCAACACACGCAGGTGTAATTCTATGCTGAAGTAATTGATTAATTTGTCCTTGTAATCTATTAAAACAGAGTTTTTACACATTCTGATGCTTATGTAATTGATTACAGCTGTTTGGTAATTGATTAAAACAAATAGCAACTATTTTACAAAGTGCATTGGTAATCGATTACAAATAACTGATAATCGATTACCACAGTGTTTTGTGTCTTTTCTAAGCTGGTGTGCTTCTTCATGCTTGTCCAAGTTAGCTTGGATGTGGTCTTGAAGTGCTTGAGTCCTAGCTCTTGTCATTGGTCCTTTAAGTCTCAGCAAAGGAAGTTCTTCAAGGTTTCCTTCTAGGTCTTTAGCTTGCAATGGACCTCCATCATTCCCTCCTTCTTGAGAGAAACTTGACCTCAAGTTTGCTTCCTCACTTGTACCTACTGAAAAACAATAGGAATACGTACAATAACCAAGAGGGGGTGAATTGGTCTAAACTTGGTCTTTTAAAACTTTTTAGAAAATCAAAGTTATAGGATCTTAATCACAATAGAATCAAGAATACTTCAAATCAATCAAACCACTCAGCCCAAGAAAACAATTGCTAAAAACATAACTTGTTGGGTAATGAAGATAACTCCAAGAATCAATGATCAAGATAACAAGAAGAGATTAAGGAATAGAAAACAACACAAGAATTTATACTGGTTCACTTCTCAAGAGAAGCTACATCCAGTTTCTTCTAATCAATACTAGATTAGAGCTCCACTATTATCAATTTCAGTTCTTACAAGCTTTACAACAATCACTCTTTATCAAACCTAGATAAAGAACAAAAATCTAAAACCCTATTAGATTCCTAATGATCAAGACATAGAGAACTCTTCTCTACTCTTCCCTCTAGAGAAACCCACTCTAGAAAAAGCTTAAAAAACCATTTACAGTAATTTCAAACTATCAAGAACACAAAAATGAATTTACAACATGAGATAATGGAGAGAGACAACCTGATGATCCAATGAATATGAATGAATATGATTTACCAATCAGAGATGAAATGCAGAAATCAAATTTAGAACTTTCTATCCAACATATCTTTGAAAATCTTGCCCAAGAAATCTTTCAATACACCATGAAGATTAAAGAGTGGGACAAGATCTATGCTAACTCAGAAAATTCTTTCTAACTTTGAGAAGGCTTGTATATGCTAAGAAAAATCGAAGTCTGTAAGTTAAGTTTTCGGACAAGCCTTCAATCTATTTATAGCAAACTGTTATAACAGAATATAATCGATTAAAGTGCCAAGTAATCAAATTAAATTATCATATGTAGTCGATTGAATTTCCAAATAATCATTTAAAATGTTCATAGCTCATTCTGGAAACTTGCAACGAGCAAAGTAATCGATTAATCCTAGTCATAATCGATTAAAGCAAACAGGTTTAGTTTTGAAACAGGCTTGTGTAATCGATTACGTATTGTGGTAATCGATTAAAACAGACAGACACAATTCCAGAATATACTTATGTAACCGATTACAAAATGTGGTAATTGATTAAATCATTCAAAAAAATGAACTTCAGTAATCGATTATGATTTATGGTAATCGATTAGAATAGGAAAACATGATTTTTATTTTGTGCTATGTAATTGATTACAACAACATGGTAATTGATTAAAATGTTCTACATGGCTTTCTGGAATTAAAACAGAAGCTTGTAATTGATTAATTTGTTGTGTAATCGATTAAAGCAGTGGAATTTCGTTTTTCCAAAAACTTAACCATGAGAATTTCATTTATTTTGAAAACATGAATAGCTTTAATGCTTTAATGAAATCATGTATGCAAGTTAATGATCATGTTCATGCAATATAAGGATCATAAGATTAGCCTCTCATACACTTAATCAAATTAAAAAAAATTTAGCATGTGAAAAGCTCAAAACTTTCTTCTAAAGCACAAGCTTCTTCTTTAGCTTCATCTTTTTGCTACTCCCCCTATATCCAACACCTACATCATACAAAGAAAGATCACCAACATTGAAAGTATTACTCACACCATACTCACTAGGCAATTCAAGTTTGTAAGCATTGTTGTTGATCCTCTCTAAAATCTTAAAAGGTCCATCTCTTCTTTGTTGGAGCTTTGATTTCCTTTCATGAGGAAATCTATCCTTCCTAAAATGTAGCCACACCAAATCTCCTTCATTAAAGATCACTTTCTTCTTGTGCTTATTGCATTGCTTTGCATATTGTTCCTTTTTCCTCTCCACATGTTCTTTCACTTGTTCATGCATTTTCCTAACATAAGAAGCTTTAGACAAAGCATCATGATTAATCATAGAAGAAGTGTTAGGTAATGGCAATAAATCAAGAGGAGTTAAAGGATTAAAGCCATAAGCAATTTCAAAAGGAGATAAGGAAGTAGTCTTGTGAACTACTCTATTGTAAGCAAACTCAATGTGAGGTAGACACCCCTCCCAAGTTCTCAAATTACCCTTGATGTAGCATCTAAGGAGTTGACCCAAGGTCCTATTCACCACCTCGGTTTGGCCATCCGTTCTTGGGTGACAAGTTGATGAAAACAAGAGTTTTGTACCAAGCTTACCCCACAATGTTTCCCAAAAATGGCTAAGGAACTTTGTGTCTCTACCACTCACAATGCTTCTTGGCAATCCATGTAGTCTCACCACTTTTTTGAAGAAAAGATTAGCTACTTCACAAGCATCATCACACTTGTGACAAGGAATGAAGTGTGCCATCTTGGAGAACCTATCAACAACAACAAAAATAGAATCCTTTCCTCTCTTGGATCTTGGAAGACTAAGTACAAAATCTATAGAAATATCAATCCAAGGGGAGTTAGGAATAGGCAAAGGTGTATATAAACCATGAGGCATTAATCTAGATTTAGATTTATGACATACAATGCTTTGAGAAACAAGCTTATGCACATCATGCCTCATTTTGGCCAAAAGAAATGTTCATGCAAAATAGCCAAAGTTTTATCCACACCAAAGTGCTCCATCAAATTATTCTCATGAGCTTCCCTAATGAAAAGTTCTCTCAAAGAGCTTTTAGGAACACATAGTCTCTTTTCCTTGAACATGGTAAAACTTCCAATGGGTTCGATATACTTTTATCTTCAACGAACAGTCTGGCGTTCAATGCAAAACGAAGCATATGGTTGCCTGGTTGGTTAAACGCTGTTAATGTTCACTCGATCTGGAATGGAACCGGATAATATGAAATGGGCTCTCGACCCAGGCCTTGCTTTTCGTCTACTGATTGGATCTCGAATTAGATTGGATAAGGATAAGTTGGATAGGGAATTCCATTTTTCGTTAGAGAACGGGCGGGGTGGACCTTTCACTCTATTTTATTATATACGCTTAGCGAAAAGAATGTTTATTGATACACCTAGGACATGGATTTTATATGAACCAATGGATCGTGACAAGTCCTTACTACTAGCAATGACTTCGTCTTTCATTACTTCATCCTTTCCATATCCCTCTCCCTTGTTCTCAGTTACTCATCAAATGGCACTCATTTCATATCTTTAAGTTCAATCATTTACAAGGTTCAAAGAAAGGGTGGGCAGAAGTTCGCCTTCCAACCCTTCTCACACAAAGAAAAAATACTAGAGAAGTCATGATCACTTGCATACAATTCCTTTATGTGGTTAAAACCAAGCAATTTAGTTTCAAGAATAGAAAGCAAACAATTCCTCCTTGATAAGGCATTCGCCACCACATTCATCTTTTCTTGCTTGTGTTTAATTACATAAGGAAATTGCTCAATGAACTCAACCCACTTAGAATGTCTCTTGTTGAGTTTTCCTTTACTTTTCAAATATTTAAGAGATTCATGATCACTATGTATCACAAATTCCTTAGGTGAAAGATAATGTTGCCAAGTTTGCAAGACTCTAACAAGTGCATACAATTCCTTATCATAAGTGGAATAGTTCAAACATGCACCCTTCAATTTCTCACTAAAATAAGAAATAGGATGTTTATCTTGAATTAACCCCCCCCCCCCAATGCCCACATGAGATGCATCACATTCCAATTCAAAGGAAGCATTAAAATTAGGCAATGCAAGAATAGATGCGAGAGATAACTTATCCTTCAATCTTTGGAAAACAATTTCATGTTCTTGCTTCCAAGAAAAGCTCACAGTTTTCCTCATCAATTCATTCAAAGGAGAAGCAATGGTACTAAAATCCTTCACAAATCTCCTATAAAAGCTAGCTAAACCATGAAAGCTTCTCACATGCTTCACACCTTTTGGAGTTGGCCACTCCATGATGGCTTTCACTTTCTCTTGATCCACTTGAACTCCTTGAGCACCTACTACAAAACCTAGAAACACAACTAGTGAAATGCAAAAAAGAACATTTATCAATTGCTCCATAAAAGGTTTCCTTCCTTATCACCTCCAAGATACTTTTTACATGCATTAAATGATCATTTAAATTGGCACTATAAACAAGAATGTCATCAAAGTACAGTACCACAAATTTGCCTATAAATTGTCTAAGAATGTGATTCATAAGTCTCATAAAGGTACTAGGTGCATTAGTCAAACCAAAAGGCATAACTAACCATTCATAAAGCCCAAATTTTGTTTTGAAAGTCGTTTTCCATTCATCCTCTTCCCTCATCCTTATTTGATGATAACCATTCTTAAGATCAATTTTAGAGAAAATAGCAGCGCCATGCAATTCATCTAAAAGATCATTAAGTCTAGCGATGGGATGTCTATACCTTATGGTGATGTTGTTGATTGCCCTACAATCCGTGCACATTGATAGAGTGCTTTTAGTTGAGTATTTTTCTATCCTTCTTAGCTTATTTGATCTCTGTTGGACCTTTATTTTCCGATTCTAATTCAGTTTTTGGCTTAGGCAAGTAAGTGGGCTTAATTGCTAATTGTTGCGTATTTTTGGATTTTTGCTCACTTGACGTATCTGACTTATACAGGGCCTATATTGTGCTACCGATGTACGAATGGAGAGTTCTAGGAGTCCCTGGAAAGATAACGAAAAGATCTACAAGTTTGCTAGAAATAGTCCGAGGCCAATCCTGTCATTTAGAAGGTCATTTTTGTAACATCCCCAAAATTCTAAAAATGTGATGATAATTGGATACATGTTTAGAGAAAAATAACTATATCATTCTCTCCATGAAGTGGAAATTACTAGAAAACCCTTAAGATGAAAATTTCAAAAATGCCCTTGGACATTTTTGAAAATGACCAAAATAGCCCTAGGTTGAATGGCATAATTACCAAAATGCCCCTAGGCCAAAAAAAATGCTCAAATAACTTTAGAAATTTTGTAGAAACTTGATAAAATTATAGAATACACTTAGCCGACTAAGTATCAACAAATTTTGTGACACAAAACTGTAGAATAAAATTTCTATAAATTTTATATGACAACTTTGAGGTTTTATTCAAGAAAATTCAAGCATCAGAATAAATATGGAAAAATGATACATAAAATCTATAGAATTTTCTCTTAATTATAGGATGAATAGACCTATTTAATAACATGGTTTAATAATTTTGATGGTCAAAAGAAGTATAGACCAATCAAAATCAAGATAAATATGTAGTCTAGAATGAAAGGTTTATGTATTGCCCTGTATAAGACTGCTTGGGATTAATTTAAACTATCATTGAGATAAATTCTTAGGAACATCTAGAGATCTAGTATTCCCAATTATCCTTAGATAAAAGAATTCAAATTAAATTGGATTTCTTTTTAAAGAAAATACCATATTGAAACTAGATTTTTATTCATCATAAAAAAATGACCACATGTGGCATGAAAGAAAGAAAAATTGGTATTCCTTCTCTTTAGATTGGTCATTCATGTGAGAAAACATGTAGAAGAGGCAAGAAACTTCATGATAAGCCACTTGGAAAGCAAGCCACATGATAGAAACAAGTGGCATGACACTTGTATGGCATGGATACAAGGTAACATAAAAATCAAGCCAAGATTTCTCTACACTCTTCCATCTTGCACGTGGAAATCTATAGACATTATTTCGACAATCCCAACGGTCAAAAGTTATATATTTGAGATAGGAATGTGCATTTAAAATTTTAAAACGATCCAACGGTTAACAAATCCAGAATTAGAATTTTACTACAACAGGTTTGGGATAAAATCAAGAATGAAAGAAAAAACATAAAAATCTTCCTTGGCAAGCTACTCCACGAAAATGCAAGAGAAGTGGAGAAACTTCAAGAGCTTGGACACTTGGTTCAAGAGCTTGGACACTTGGATGATGGAGAATTAAGAGCCTTTATGATTTGGACAAGTGTAGGGACACTTGTAAAGGGGTGGACAAGTGGAAAGATAAGCCATTATGGTATAGGAGATATTTTTCCATAAAGTGAATCCTAAACCACTATATAAAGGGAGGTAGTGGACCTAAAACACAAGCCATTCTCAAGGCATTCTCCTACCCTCATTCACATGACTACTCTCTCCCTACACCATCTTCATTTCATCTTTCTCTTATAAAGCTTGAATCAAGTAAGAAAAGCAAACCCATCACTTTGAAAGAATTTTCGTGAGAAACCTAGCAACCTTAGGAAGAGTTCTTGTCAAGCTTAGTAGAAGG
>PYAF01002728.1:299310-312407 GCA_007407185.1 Glycine tomentella | reverse complement strand
TTCTTAAAAGATGTCAAGAAACTAATTTGGTTTTAAACTGGGAAAAATGTCATTTCATGGTAAGGGAAGGCATAGTGCTAGGCCATAAAATATCTGAAATGGGAATTGAGGTAGACAGAGCTAAGCTTTTATTGATTGAGAAATTACCTCCTCCTATTAATGTGAGTGGTGTTTGCAGCTTTTTAGGACATGCAGGTTTTTACTGAAGGTTCATCAAAGATATCTCCAAGATCGCAAAGCCATTAAGCCAGCTGCTAGAGAAAGAAACTAAGTTTGTATTTGATGATGCTTGTCTTAGTGCATTCAATACTTTGAAGCAAAAACTCACCACTGCACCTGTTTTAATTGCTCCAGATTGGAGTTTACCTTTTGAACAAATGTGTGATGCTAGTGATTATGCAGTAGGTGCAGTGTTAGGACAGCGGAAAGAAAAGCGTTTGCATGTGATTTATTATGCTAGTAAGATCTTAAATGAGGCACAAGTAAATTATGCCACAACTGAGAAAGAGATGCTAGCTGTTGTATATGCATCAGATAAGTTTAGATCGTATCTAGTAGGTTCTAAGGTGATTGTTTATACTGACCATGCAGCCCTTAAATTTTTGCTGCATAAACAAGATGCAAAACCTCGTTTGCTGCGGTGGATGTTGTTGTTGCAGGAATTTGACCTTGAAATAAGAGACAAAGCTGGAGTAGAGAACAAGGTTGCAGACCATTTGTCCAGAATTCAAGAAAAGGACTTACAAGATGGACCGAAAGTTGAAAAAAATGAATACTTTCCTTATGAGCAAGTGCTTGCTGTAAACACCAGCCCATGGTTTGCTAGCATGGCTAATTACAAAGCCGCTAGAATCATTCCTGAAGAACTCAATTGGCAGCAGAGGAAGGAATTTTTGCACGATTCAAAGAGGTATTTCTGGGATAACCCTTACTTATATTTTCAATGCACTGACAATGTTATCCGCAGATGCATAGCTAAAAGTGACGTGCCGGATATTCTGTGGCATTGTCATTCCTCTAACTATGGGGGACATTTTGGGGCAAACCGGACTGCACACAAAGTGCTTCAATGTGGCTATTATTGGCCAACACTATTCAAGGACTCAAAGAACTTTGTGATGCAATGTGACAATTGTCAAAGGACAGGCAATGTTTCTCGCAGAGATGAGATGGCACTCAACAACTTCCAAGAAGTTGAGCTTTTTGATGTGTGGGGCATTGATTTCATGGGACCCTTCCCTAAATCATTTGCCAATCAATACATCTTGGTTACTGTGGACTATGTTTCCAAGTGGGTTGAAGCAGCTGCTTTACCCACCAATGATGCCAAGGTGGTGGTCTCATTCTTAAGAAAGAACATCTTCACTAGATTTGGGGTACCAAGGGCTATAATTAGCGATGGAGGGACTCACTTCTGCAACAAGCAGTTTGACAGCTTGTTAGCCAAATATGGAGTCAAGCATAAAGTGGCAACCCCATACCACCCTCAAACAAGTGGCCAAGTAGAGATTTCCAACAGAGAATTAAAGCGCATACTTGAGAAAACTGTTGGAACATCGAGAAAGGATTGGTCTAAGAAACTAGATGATGCTTTGTGGGCATACAGGACTGCATTTAAAACACCCATAGGTATGTCTCCTTTTCAGCTTGTCTATGGTAAGGCTTGTCATTTACCTATTGAACTTGAACATAAAGCTATCTGGGCAACCAAGTTTTTAAATTTTGAATTAACCAAAGCTAATGAAAAGAGGTTGCTTCAGTTGAATGAATTAGACGAGTTCAGGTTAGCCTCTTATGAGAATGCCCGGATCTACAAGGAAAAGACAAAGAAATGGCATGACAATCAAATCCGCCCAAAGGAATTTGTTCCTGGCCAACAAGTGCTGCTCTACAATTCTCGCCTGCGACTTTTTCCAAGTAAATTAAAGTCCCGTTGGTCTGGACTGTTCCTTGTTCGAGAAGTTTTTCCCTATGGCACAGTGGCAATCTCACCTTTGGATAGTGACCGAGCTTTCAAGGTAAATGGTTATCGTTTAAAACACTATTTTGGAGGAGAAGTGGACAGAACTTCAGTTTCTGTTCCGCTCAACACCACTGAGGTTTAAATGGAAGTAAACGTCTAGCTTAAGACGTTAAATGAGCACAATTGTGATGTATATAGTTGCTGATTTAAGATTCTATTATGTTCTGTTTAGAATTGATAACATTAGGTTTAAATTTCTGCATTAGCTATTTAGAATTCTGCATAAATAGTTAGAGATACCAATTTCTTGGATAACAGTAACCTTAAAATTATTTCATAAGCCATCATTCATGCATTTCCATATCTAAGACTTTTAAGCATTCATAGTTTCAATATTGGTAGTCATTTCAATAGATGTCCCACTGCATATTCATGATATTCATCTCATGCATTATTATATAGTATGATCCCATTTCACTTGCAAGAGCTTTAGCATTAGGTTAGTTTATTTAAGTATAATCAATTAGATTTATCTATTAATTTTAGTTAGGAGCGGAAACTGAAAGCTCAAGAAACATAAAGTGGGTTGAAGCAGCTGCTTTACCCACCAATGTCCGCGCTAACCGCGCCACACATTCAATCAATCCACGCTGACCGCGTGAAACCTGCGCAAACCGCGTGACATGTTCGAATTGACAAGCTCAATCTGCACAAACTGGCGCCGACCGCGCCAGAACTGCGCTAACCGCACCATGGACTCGACTAATGCACGCTAATGGCGTGAAATCGCGCGTGAATAGCGTGAGATGCTCGACCAATGAACCTGTTCTGCATTAAATCACGAGGTTAGTGTGATTACTGGCGCAATTAACGCCATGTTTTCGAATCAATTGCCTAATTTTCATGTTCCGCGCTAACCGCGTGAAAATCCACGCAATCTGCGTGAGCCTTTCAAGTCAGAGGGACCTTTCAATGCCACACCATGCTACTAGCGTGAGATCCCGCGCCATTCGCGCAGCAGATTGGAAACCAAAACCCATTCTGTTCATTATGGCGCGATCAGCGCCTTGCTCCACGCTACCCGCGCAGCATCACGGAACTTGCTTTTAATTTAAATCTCCCTCATTCGCGCCCTCACTCTTCTCCCCCTAAAAACCGCTCCACCATTTTCGCCTGCACCTTAGCCCTCCATTAACCTCCATTAACTTCTTCCCCAACCTAATTCTCCACTTAAAAGCCCCATTTCTCCCATTCTCACTCATATTCTCCCTTTCGTTCACCCTTTCTACTGCTCACTCTTAAGTTCCTCTTCACCATTTTCATTCTCATAAGTCTCTGCAAAAGTTGCTTCATTAGGACACGCTTCCAATTGATACAATGGCCAATGATAAGGTAAGTTTCTGAACCTTTTATGGTTTGTAATGGATAATGGTATGGCCATGGCAAATTCCTATAGTAATGCTTGATACCTTCATACTCTCTGCTGATTAAATTATAGGACAGAGACCTGTTGCTGTTGCACTTTGCTTTATTTTCATTGGTAATGTTCAAATTGGGAGTATGATACTATCCAAATAGGCATAATATGTAATTTGATTCTATGCCCATTACATGTTTGATGAAATGCCTAAAAGGGAATTGGAATGCATTGATGCCAAAGTTGATTCAATAAGGTTACATGAATTGTTTTGATCGTAGATATGTGCTTAAAATGATGACTTTGGTTGAAAACCACAACACCATGTAGTGCTCACAAAGTAATTGCTACATGATTTTGATGTGATTGATTAAATTGATCATGTTCATGGTTTTTGTTGATGGGCCAAGATCATAGTTGTTTGGTGTGCATGAATGATTCACGATTTGAATTGTGATATGAACTGTCTGATTTCTTTATGATTAAGTGGATACATTGGCCTTTGCAATTGTTGATTTGGATGTATGACTTGAAATATGCATAGCCAACTCCATGGATAAAGTGTAATAACAGGCATAAGATACCTAAAATTGTATTGATAGTAGTTGTGGAAATTGGATTAATTTTGAATGGAGATGTGGCCTTAACTTGGAACTAGTCACTAGTGGTCTGTCAATTGTTAATATGGACTGCATTGAACAATTATATTAGGTTGCATGCTCAATTACTGATGGTTGCGCTTGATTTGCAATGAAACAATTTTGAGTTAAACGCTGCACAGGCCATCATATAAAAAGTAGGCATAGCTTTGGTCTTAATTAAAACAGGCAAAGCATTGGAATTACAACATAAGTACTAGATTTTATTTGTATGATGATTGATGCCTAAATCTGTTATGCTTTCTCATAAGGACTTTGAATTTGAATACATCCATGCTTACTTGTCCATGCTCACATTGAACCAACTTAATTGGACCATAGTCAAGAACTAAATCTGGGAATTGCAATTCTGAACTAAATCTGAAAATCCAGATCAAGCTACTCATGCATTTATCATAACATGCATAATGATAATCTTGAAATATGAAGAATAGAATTTGTCTGTTTTGGAATATGGAACAAAATAAATCTGGGAAACAATCAATCCCATCTGTTGCTTGTCAATACACTGAAATGCAATATTTGAGACATGCTTTGCATTATAAATAGATCCAATTACTTGAATTGTCACTATTGTTGACCATGGAATTTTGGATTAAATATGGGTATCCCAGTCAATGACATACACTTGTTCATGGTACTTCTTGCTTTATATGCATGTAACACAACTGTAAGGACTTCAATTACTCTGCCTTCACTTGGTTGTGTTTTATTAATTTGAGTTATTGAAACCATGTAAATCTGGGAATCTAAATGCAATGAAGTGAATCAATTGGACTGTGCTGTAATGCTGATGTATTTGAATCATTGTTGCTTGAAACATGATATTATGATGGATTGAATTTTGCTGTTCTAAGGATAGAGCTATCACATTGTCTAGTATGTTTGGATTACTCAAAATATTAAATCTGGGAATTGTGAGAATGTTGAAATTTTGATTTGATACTACTATTTTGATGTCATGACATTCCTCACTTGGCTGATATGATCCCATTAATGAAACAAATCTGGAAATTAAACTGATTGAAACATATATACATTGCTTGGGATTTTCTGAGTTTCAGGGAAAACAAATAGCTAAGGGCAAGAAGAAGGCTACAGCTGAGGGAGGAAAGAAGCGAGCTAGGGTCGCCGAGTTTGATGAGATTCGCTTCCGCACAGCTGAGTGCCAAGAGAAGTTCGACACATGGTACCTCCCAAAGAAGATAATATCCGAGAAGAAAATTTTATGGGACACACTACCAGAGGATAACCCTGTGAGAACAGTAATCATCAGACGCAATTGGCAGCGACTAGTTACTTTTCCATAGCCGAGCTCCAGCATGATTTTGAAGGAGTTCCTGGCTAATGTCGAGCCAGATACTGTCTACAGGACTCGGAGATCTTGGGTGAGGGGTGTCCAAGTCCCTTTTGATAACAAAACCATTGAGCAGATGATGGACACCCACTATGACCCCTTCGAGGAATGTGAGTTCCTCCAGCTTTTCCTTCGCATGCAGCCAGATGCATTGACGAAGATGTACAGGGACGAGGTTCCCCAGTTGGCGACCACCATCCGTAGAGCCATCACTGGTCTTTATACGGCTTGGAAGCCCAAGTCTGGCTTAGACTATATACCAGAGAAGATGCGGAAGCATGATTTGGTGGGAGATGCCGCTTTCTGGCATCAGTTCGTGAATCACACCGTCATACCTTCTACTAATATGACGGATGTGAACGTAGAGAGGGCGATTCTCCTTTATACTCTTCGAGGTGAGGGTAATCTTCTTATTTCTGACATCCTTTCTAACAGGATCCTCCATATGATATAGGTTGTCAGCAGCAAGTCCTGGCTGGCCCACCCATCCCTCATTCTACACTTATGCCAGCATGCGGGTGTGCACATCGACGATGACGAACCCATGGACGTCCCAATCTCCTCGCTGATGAGCCACAAAACTTTCTTGGACGCCATGGCAGCCGCAGCTGATGAACAGGTTCTTCGAGCTTCAAAGCTCAAACTTGAGGAGATTGCAACACGTTCCCCTAGAGACCACCCAGCACCAGAGGAACCCTAGCCAGTTCAGCCCGCAGCAACAGAAGCACCACCAGTACACGCAACAACACCAGCCTCAGCCCCTACTCCTGGACATGAGCCGCTTTATACGGATTCTGCCTCATACATGGCTTTCCAGGAGTATGTTAGGACTCAGCTAGCCCAGCAGACTCATATGCTCGGAGCGATTTGCGGACAATTGGGCATCCCACCATCTGGGTACCAGCTTCCTACTCCACTACCGGTTTCAGATCAGCCTTCCACACCAGCAGCACCTCCAGTTACAGAGACTCCTCTTGTCCCTCCAGTTGAGACTACACATGAGTCAGCAGAGACTTCAGACACAGCAGCAGCCACAGAGACTGCAGTGGTTGTAGAGAGAGGAGAGGAGTGATAGGACATATTTTATTTTTCTGTTCAGTTTTATGTTTTATGTTTATATTTCTGGTTTTTATGTTATTTTTATGATTCTGCATTTACATTACATTACACACATTTTTCCAGTTCTGCATTTATATATATATATGATCCAGTTATGATTTATACCTTGCAAATAAAACTGTTTAGATCAATGTGGGATTGAATGCGATTTTTCGAATAATGCTCAAATTTTTTTCAAAGCGCTGTGACCTTATTTGTGGTTGCTGGGGACAGCAACATATAAATCCGGGAATGGTTACGCATTATTTCGCAAATCACAATCAAGAAACAAATGACGTCTAACAGAATTTTGTCAAAATTTTTCAAAAATAAGCAGCACATCAAATTTTTCAGAATTAAAAGTAAATGGACATAGTGATGGATAGAATTTCTAGATGAAGCTTGATGAAATGAAACATAGCATGAATTGCATGATGCATGAATGGAATTTGATTGTTGGTATGTGAAATGAATGTTGAAGTTGAAATGATACTTGAAATGCAGTCAGCTGAGATTGAATTGAGTTGGAACACCTGTAAGGAATTAAGCCAAATAGCGGTAATGTTTTCTTTCCGAGAGATTCCTATTTCATTGTACTCTAGAACTTGAATTTTTTCTCTGGATGCAGGTGTGACTTGATATGATTGAGGAACATTTTCTTCTGAAACTAGGACCAAAATGACTAACCTTCAATTATTTCCATTTGCACCTTATTTTGAGCCTGAACCTTTCATTTCAAAATTCCCAAATCAGAGCTATATCCATTTGACCAACCTCCCTGAGGCTAGAAAAGGTTAATATAAGTCCATGACAACAGGGAATTGTCCATCGAAATATGAAGAAACACAAGTGAACCAGTTGAAAAGAAAGCTGAAAAGAATGAACAAGTATGGTCCAGCTAGGAATCAAAGAAACCATCAGCTGGGAATTTGAGAAGCTGCAGTAGTTTGTAATTTTTGTTACCTTATTTTAATTATGTTTATTCTAAAAAAAATCCAAAATGAAAGTTAGTATTCTGTTTTAATTTTACTTAGAATAAATGGATTTGAATAAAGTACCAGGTCTTGAAAGGAGAATGACAACAAGCATGGAAGGCCACAAGGATTGGACTTAAGGGACTGGACCTAGCCTCTCATTAAGCTACTTTTCCAAAGAATTTCCTACCCTTAGCCCAGCCACGTTGCAAGCCGGAAAGACCTTTTGATCAAGTCATATTTGCAACTGTTGAGAATATTTTCAAGCTTATGGTAGTGCTGTGACTTTGTTGAGTAAGAGAGCAATCATAGCCTTAGACACTTGAGTGAATGAGTGATTAAACACAACTTGTGAGGAACACTCAAGTAACTCTCATTGTTGACAGCATTGAAAGTGTCATAGATAGCTTTGACTTGAAATTGATCATACATAGCATGATAATTCTAGGATTGTAAACTGTGGTTTGTGCTTGATTGTTAAATTTTTGCTTAATCTTGAATTCTTTCTGTTGCTAGGGACAACAACTTTCAAATCTGGGAATTGTTTGATGTGTTGCAAACACATCCTAGTTTTAGGGTAGTTTAGGTTATATTTTAGTTAAATAATTAAGAAAATAGTTTAGAATTAGTTAGGTTTATCATATCATTGCCTTTAAACTCATTTCAATACCATTTGAGTATTTTCAGGCCAAAAAGAGGAGTCGAAAGCAAAGAAAAAGAAGAAAACAAAGTTTCAAGTCCCGCACGGATCGCGCCGGGTGCAGGATTGAAGACCATAGTCTCAAAGATCTCACGTGATCAACGTGAGTAACCACGCGGTTAGCGTGGATAGGTCGAAAGCACGGCGCCATTAGTGCCAGATCCGCGCCATCAGCGCCAAGGACAAAAAGCCAGGACAATTAACTCGAAAGACTCGCGTGGATCGCGCCGTGTCCGCGCTATCAACGCCACAGAAGACCAAAAGCAGCCATTTGACTTGAACATTCCACGCGGTTAGCGTGGAGTGTCACGCTGTCAGCACCATATATTCGAAAGCCCCACGCGGTTAGTGCGGGATCGCGCGCGGATCGCGCCAAAGTGATTCAGTTGCTTGTTTTAAACTTATTTGGTTCGAATTTTAGTCCAGGAGTAGGCTTTGTTACCTTAATTAATTGATTCTATAAATATTAAGCCTCTGAAACAGATTAGGGCATCTACCATAATCCAGAATACACTTTTCTATTATCTTCCATTAGTCTAAACCCTAGAAATCAAGAATCAAGAACAGAGTTTCTGCACAACAATGAATCATTCAACATCTTTGATGTTCTTGAGACCTATGGCTGGCTAAAACTTGTATTGTGGGAAGGCCATGAACCGATGATAACTCCTTTGTAATTTGACTGGTATTGAATGATATGTTTTAATTGTTTTATTCTATTCTGCACTTGTTTCTACTCTTATTTGAAATTGATTACTTCAATTAAGTACATAGGGTTAGGATTCGCAATGGGAACGTTGGGGTTCTAATTTCTGAACTGTTTAGAATAACAGTTGTTCATCACCTAGGAATAAGGGTGCGTGGCTATAGAGCCTATAATATGGTCTTTTGAATGCTTAAACTGATAGACTTCACTAAGGAATTAGGTTTTCAATTCAGTTTAAAGGGTTAATTAACTAAGGAATTAGGGATTAGCTAATTTAGAAAAGACTTATTCTCTGAACAATTAATAACAGGAATCTCTTATAATATATTCTCTAAATGCTTAATTTGACAGGATCGCTAAAGGCTTAGGGTTCTTGATCGAATTAAAGAGTGAAATCGCTAGTTATCTAGGATTTACGAATCTAGGAGAGATTTATTATTTGTGTACATTAATGTTAAATAACCAGTCAAGTGAAAGAGTAGGAATTTGAGGGGATTGCGCCTGACCACAATTATCTTTCCATTGGTAACTTCTCAATTTTATTTACTGAATTTATTTAATTTCTGTTTTACAACCAATCAATCAAACTTTTCTTGCGTAATTTTCTGTTTTAATTTCAATTACATTTATTAGTATTACTGTGAAATCACCTCAATCCCTGTGAAGAACGATACTCACTTACCTAATCTTTATTACTTGAAAACGATCGGTGCACTTGCCGTACACTTATAATCGCACAACAATGACTATATTGGATGGTTAATTCATAAAGTATGACTATATTAGTGGATGTACTTGAGTTAATCGCTTAAAGCTGAAATCTTCGGAAAAAGAGTCAGCATGACATAATATGATAATTAGACATGCACATTGATGTTTATGACTTGAGAATGATGTGTTAATTGATGAGTTGTATAATGACATTGTTATTGGATATGTAGAGATTTTCTATATATCTTATGAAATGGTGATCTTATGCTATTTTCAATAATATGATGTTTTCTTTTAAAATGAGCTCACCTTTGCATTTTCTGTTGACTTGTGATGATCGTGTCGTTTGATATGGGAGTAGATTATGATGTAGCTTTTGAGGAGCATGTCATTCAGGGTTGAGGTGGATGTGATGATAGACTTAGGGGCGAGATCTGACCATCAGTCATTTATTTATGTTTTGTCTTAGTGGGGACTAGCGTAGGGTTTAGATGTATTTTTGAATCTATGTTGTTTTTTCCCCTAATGAGACCCTTTGAGATTTGTTGAAGATTTGGTTATGATGTTTTGATAATTTATTGCCTCAGGGCACATGTACCTTTATGTTTTATGTCTTGAGGACCTTTTGGTTGACGCTCATATGATATGCTAGTATTCACGGAAAGAAATTCTGCTATTTACGTTTATTAAATTAATTCAAGAGCTTTATAAAGAGTAAAAGTGAATCTTTCTACAATAAAATCTGTGTTTTCATGTAATGGAATCTGGGGTCGTTAGATAGTGATAAAAGCTTCAACGAACTACTTGTGGTGTTCAAGACAATGCTTCCGAAAGAAAACATGTTGTCTAAATATAACTATGAGGTGAATAAGATATTGTGTCCTGTGGGTATGGAGTACCAAAAAATACATGCATGTCCTAATGATTGCATATTGTACAGAAATGAGTTTGTAAAAATGTTGAAGTGCCCCAATATAAGGTGTCAAGGTACAAAGTAAAGGATGACAACTTTAGTAATGATGAAAGCACAAAGAAAGACCTACCCCCCCTGCCCCGCCAGCAAAGAAGTGTTGGTATCTTCCAATAATTTCAAGGTTTAAGCGGTTGTTTGCTAACAAAGACAACGCGAAAAACCTTACATGACATGCATATTAATGATGGATTTCTTGATAAGTGCCCTATTTTAGAACAATTCAAACTTACAAAATGGCACTTATCTTTTGATCTTAGTAAATTTGCTTATAAACTTACCCTAAACCTAGTTGATTTGTATTTAGTACTTGTATAAATGTTGTTTTTCACATTTTGTAAGATGATTCCAATCATATTTTGTATTTTGATAGGTTCCGATGACATCCGAAGCTTCCGAAGCATCAAAGCAAGCAAAAAGTGCATAAAGATCAAAATTGGGGGGTGTTAGAAGCAAAACTCGTCTAGGCCCATGACCTTTCTTCACCATTAAGGCTTTAACTCGCCCAAGTGAGTGGAAGCAGTGTATTTTGCTCGCCCAGGTGAGTTCAAGTTCCAAGGAGATAAGGCTAGCTCACCCAGGCGAGTAAAAACAGGAAAAAACACTCGCCTGGGCGAGTGGACACAAGTTGGTGACCAAACTCTATAAATAGCCATGCAAATCTTGAGCAAATGGATTCCAATTTCGAAATTCTTTCTTCTTGTACGTAGGATTAGCTTAGGATAGCTTAGGGAGAGTGAGAGAAGTGAGAATTAGTGTGGAAACTCTACCGGAAACAAGCGGTGATGGTTCCCTTCATCAATTTTTCCCTTAAATAGGTGCTCTCCACAATGGTTGGCTAGCTTCTCTTAAAGAAGTGGTGATGCATGAATAGTTTCTATTCCTTGTTGGTAATTTCATTCTGTCCTTAATTCTTGATTCTACTTGATCACTATTTTCATGAATTTAATCTTAAGTAAGACTGGAAAGTAATCTTAGGGTTTGAATTGAATGATTTTACTCATTATGTTACGTTGCTAGGAATAGGGCATAACATTTTGATTGCAAATAGCACGCGATTATGATTATAATGTTGGGGCATTTACTTCATATGCGAGGGATCGATATTCTGTAGATATCCTTAAAATTCTCGAATGCGAAGGATCGATTCGGGGTGTGTGCATCAATAAGAATAGAAGTTGATTTATACATGGTAAAGTTAATTGAATATTGAGGGTATGAATGATGAAACCCAATCCCACTTTCTCATATATATATATATATTTCATTTTACTAGTTTCGTAATTTTCTGTAACTTTCGTAATCACATAAAATTCCGCTTATCCTTATTGTACACTATTGAACTGTTAAATTGTATTGGATTAACTGAATAGCTCAAGTCCCTATGGAGATGATCTTTTAATGCTTTGTAGTTTACGTTTAGTACTTTGTTATTTACTATGTTTGATATTTGCTTGAATACTTGTGTGCGTTTATGATTCTTTTTGGTATTGCACACTTTGACTGCACACAGAGGTTTCTTTTTGAAAGTAAATATTTTAATTAAATTTTTTGTTTTATAAATCTTTTTGGGACTTAACTGACATGCATGTTTTGAAAAGAATCAACAGATAAATATTTTGAAATGATTTGGATCAGAACACCACAAAAATGAATTTTGGAAACTGAGAAATAAAAAACAAAATGGTTTTCCAAAGATAAAATGAAGGCAAGTCTTTTTACATGAAATTGATAAATAACATCTTTCGAAAACATTGATTTAATTTGAACATGAAAATAGACCTTAAAGCCTCAGTAAGTGTGTGCATCCACATAAATTATATAGTGTCCTCACTGATAAAGTCTATAGTTGATTTTGCATGAATTTCTAATTGTTATAACATATGATTCATGGATATGATTTAGGCTTTCTTTCTTTTTGAACATCTATTTAACCACTGGTCAAAAAGCTATCCCAATATATAATGATTTACCATTTGCAAGCCTTTTTGAGCCAAATACTTGATATTTTGTTGGAACCCTAACCTAGAATAAGAATTCCCTACCTTACCTTAGGTTAGGAGAGCAAAGGAGGATTTTTGGAAACTTTTTATCAGTTGGATAGCTCATGTGATGAAAAAGACTTTGTTTAAAATGAGGCTATTCATGTGGTTTAAAAAGCTAGAAAAGAAAAGAAAGAAAGAAAAAGAAAAAAAAAAGAAGAAAAAGGAAACAAAATTCCTTATGTCCTAAATTTTAGTATTCTGTGAAAAAAGGAATGAATGGAAAGTTTGAGAAATATGGATATCTGATATTGCTTTGTCGAGAAGTATCAAATACAAGACACGATCAATATGGTTCTAGCTTCAAATCATTGGTAATAATAAGGGGGGATTTTGTCAAACAGTTGGTATGCGTAAAGTAAAACATGCAAGAACACAAACTAAAATTAAAGAACAATGCAAAAATTAACAAGATTATCAAGGAATAAAGTAAAACAGATGAGAAAGCATCAATCCAATTCACCAACCCAAGCTATTCGAATCATCATCATTCCCATAAA
>PYAF01002728.1:258693-299210 GCA_007407185.1 Glycine tomentella | reverse complement strand
GATTGATTAATGATTTAGCCTTCCATGATGATCACCAAGGAAAGCCCCATGAAATGAGTGCAGTAAAATAAAAGGATAGCAAGATGAAAATGAAGAAGATGAAGAACAATGAAGAACAAATGAGAGAAAATAAAGAACAAGAGTTTGATCCTAAAAACTAAAAGAAAGAAAAGTAAAAACTGTTTTTATTGAATGTAAAGTGCTCTAGGTTTTCACTAAAGTCACTAATATATTAGTGACTAAGTTCTGAAAATAGAATGGGCCATAAACAAACCCAACAATCTAATTATTTGCTATTTACAACCATGAAAATCAAATTCCCAGCCCAAAATTACAAATGCAGAGGTGCTAACTTCGAAGCTTAAAATGACCCTCCAAATGATAGAATTGGCCTCAGGCTATTTCTAGCAAACTTGTAGATATTTTTGTTATCTTTCTAGGGACTCCTAGAACGCTGCATTCGGAGATTGGTAGCACCCTATAGCTCCTGCACAAGTCAGATACATCAAGTGAGCAAAAATCTGAAAATACGCAACAATTAGCAATTAAGCCCACTTACTTGCCTAGGCCAAAAACTGAATTAGAATAGGAAAATAAAGGTCCAAGAGAGGTCAAATAAGCTAAGAAGGATAGAAAAATACTCAACTAAAAGCACTCTATCAAAATCTGGTTAGAAAAAGAAAGAAATAGGAAAGTGATGATAACATTGTTTTATCCTTGGTTGCTCTCCTATTCTCAAGGTATTTTTGAACATCCAGAAAAACCAAGAATTCTTTCTAGCCAGGCCCGACCATAAAAGCCCTAATGATCCATGATAAGTATGTACTTTGATTTAATGGGAAATGAATTGCAAAATCAATCTATGACATATCAGTGTTGGAATTGAGAATAAAGACTTACCTGTGGGAGAATTAAACACCTTTGAGAGGTTTTCCTCTGTTTAAAATCAATCAATTTTTTCCTTTGGTGTCTTTTACAAATGAAATGTGAATTGATTATTAATTTCATTTGGTTTTCTGAATTCCATCTTTTGTACTTTCAAATTCTCAAGGTTAACTATTTGAAAATTTTGTTCTGATCACTCTAAAAAGTTGATTCTTTACAAAACATGTTCATATTAAAAAGTATCTTTTTGTTATTATACTTTGCTTGAGGACAAGCAAGATTCTAGGTTAGGGGGTGCACAAAGCAGTACTTAATTGGTTTCTGAATGAGTCGAGTTCAAAGCTAGAGGTTGTATTTATGAAAACCTGGGGTGCAAAAAGCAATTTTGTTTTTTTTTATGGTTGGAACTAGGTCAAGGCGACCCAGCCCAACTCGTATTTTCACTATGGGCACAGTAGCCAACATCAAAGTTGCGTGAAGAAGAAAAAAATCCTTCCGCGGTGGAGGCATGGCCCTTTGTCGCCACCAGCGAGGGGGCCTGGCCATTCCAGGTGGTGGTTTGGCGGCGCGTGGTGGCCTGTGGTGCACGGTGGTTACACAGAAAAGGCTTAAAAAACGAAACCCATAGGGAAGAAGATGAACAAAAATGCCAAAACATAAAAAAAAAAAAAAACTACAACAAATCAACAGCAAATAAAAAGGAAGAAGGAGCTACACAAAAAAAAACATGAATAGAACAAGAAACAAATGCACTAAAACTATAGAAGAAGAGAAAAGAATAAGCAGAAGAAAGAGGGGAGATAGGAAATGTAAGGAGAGAATGAGGGGGAAGGAAGAGGGCTCACCTTAGAGACCCCACGATGGTGCCAAGTGTCACTACCAGAATGGCTAATTTGCGCGCTCCAGGATCCGTGCTTCATTATCTGTAATTAATTTTTTTCCACTTTTGCTTTCCTTAGTTCCTTTATCAGTGGCTTCTCGACCTAATGGGCCTTGTGGCCCTTTTTTTCTTCTTTTTTGCTCTCTGTTGCGTTTTTTTTTCTTTTTGTTATCTTTTTTTTACTACTCTTTATTTTATTATTTTATTTTTATTTTTTAAAAAACCGTTATATATTTTTATTTTATTTTTATATTATTATTTTTTTCTTCTTTTTTTATTTTGTTCTCTTATTTTCTTTTCTCTTTTTTTATTTGTTATATTTTTATTTTCTTTTTTCTCTTTTTTTTTATTTTTCTTTTTCTTTGGACCCAGACAAAATTAGGGTATGACAGCTACCCCTCTTTACTTATCCTTTATTGAAAATAAAAGATAAGTAAAGACAAAGACACTAATTCTGTTCGGGTGATCGTTCGAAAGATCACAACATGAGAATGAAGAAACTTCAGAAAAACAAGATATGTGTATTAACATAATAAAGAACTTTGAGTTCAACGTGATAAGGCATGGAAATGAATCTCGTGAAACAAAATGCAGAGGACGTTGAGTCCTATGAAATGTAAAAGCTGAGGATGCTGAGTCCTATGAAAATGTAAAAGCTAAGGACGCTGAGTCCTATGAAATGTAAAAATTGAGGACATTGAGTCCTGTGAAATGTAAAAGCTGAGGACACTGAGTCCTATGAAATGTAAAAGTTGAGGATGTTGAGTCCTATGAAATGTAAAAGACTGAGGACATTGAGTCCTATAAACTGTAAAAGACTAAGGACATTGTGTTCTATGGAATATAAAAGACTGAGGACATTGAGTCCTATGAAATATAAAAGACTAAGGACATTGAGTCCTATGGAATGTAAAAAGCTGAGGACATTGAGTCCTATGAAATGTAAAAGACTTAGGACATTGAGTCCTATGAAATGTAAAAAGCTGAGAACATCAAGTCCTATGAAATGTAAAAGACTTAGGACATTGAGTCCTATGAAAATTGCCAACCGGTAATGGTACCCAGAGGCTCAAACCTGTAAGAAAGTGAGAGGTTGACTCTCTGAAAAGGTCACTTATCCCAAACTATATCTTAAAGTCTAACATGAAGCATATGAGTTTGGAATGCATTATAATGAATGAAAAGAAAATGCGAGCTTTGTCTTGAAATGCACTAAATGTGGGCTTTTGTACCCAAAAATGCAATACGACAGTTTGTGAGTCATGAAAATGAGATATGTTGAATTTCAACATTCTCGAATGAGAAAAGCCTTAAATTGTGCCATGCTCATAACATTCTTTCTCATTTGTTATACTTTTTTTTTTTTGAAAAAACACAAATTGACTGTTTCATTCTAAAAGATGTGATGATTCATGCAACCTCGTCTTGATTTTTGTAGATCTCTTCAGAGTGTATGTTTTGTTTGTTCCAATTGCTTGGCAATTTTGGAAAATGACAGTGGAGCCATTTGACATTCAATCAAACAATTGAACTATTGATTCCAGAGTTCGTCCCCTCTTTTTTTATAATTTTGATTGCTCTGCACCGCAAGGAAATATAAAGCTTCGGGATTGACTGCATGAACCATTGAAGGATGGCAATGGATATTTACACTTTGGTATACGACCAAGTGAAACTTTCTTGATTTAAGATCATAGAGGGGTGCCATCCATCGATCTCGTTGAAGCTTAATGATATGGGCTGATCCCGAAAGGATTTATGCAACAAAGGACTACCCTTTGATTTGAAAGGAACCATAGGAACTCTACGTGAGCGACTGATGTTGTATGAACCCCAATTGCCTTTAGGCATCTTCCATAAGCTCCTTGTTGGCTGAGCTTTCTTCTCAAATGTTCAAGTGCGAACCTTGGTTTTTTTTTTTTTAAATAAAAAACGTGTGCATGTTTCATTCCAGAATCCAAATTGAAAAGCGAAATTAGTCCTTCCTTGATCCACATGGGCTTTATTGGGCTTGTAACGTGGCCAGGGGTTAAGAGGGCTATGAAAGGAAGGTCAGAGAGGCTCAAAGAGTGCTTAAGGGTTACATAAAATAAGAACCTTGAGCTCTTTGCTTGTATTTTTATTCATTTAAGCTTTTTGGGTTGGGCTTTACTCTATTTGTCTTAGCATTGACAACCATTGCACTTTTGTGCCTTCCTTGGGAAATTTGGAGAACTTTTATCTCTTTTTGCTTTGCTCACCTTTGATGGATTTGCTTTCTTTAACATCATTTGGGGCCCAACCTAGAGTTTAGTAAACCTCATGCATATGTTGCTTGCATTGCTCTTCCTGCCAGTTTGGCGGTGGTTCCTACTCTAGGGTTTTTTTTTAACAACTATACTTTTGGCTCGAAGTGGGTAGCAACAGATAAATTAGTGTTTGGGATGAAGAAACATGGCATGTGTCATTTCAAACCTTGACTAGAGACTCTTACAGTTTGGATTTTGGGCAGAACCTTTAATAAACATGCTACTGATTGTTTTTTCTTTAATTCCTATTTTTTATTCATTTTCATTTTTCCTCGCTTTTTTTTACATACCTTAACTTTTGCCTAGGTTGCCCTTTCAGGTTTTCAACCTACCGGGTCTGAACCTCTTATTTGCCCCTAGGTTCGCTTGGAGCCTGTGCGTGGTGTCCGTCATTGCCCCGGTGTAGGGTTTGGAGGTATTTGTTGTTATCGTCCATCATGCTTTTGTAGCAAGAAGAAATGAAAGAAGTTGTGCAAATTCTCGAAAGAGAATTTTCAAGGTTGGGAAATATTTAAAAGGGTTTCAATTGATAGATGAAGCCAAATGAATCACTATTCACAAAACTTTTAAGAAAGACAAGATGAGGTCGTATTCATGTCTATATTTATTATCTGATTTGAAACACGGTCAATCAAATGTTTATTCAATTTTACTCATTGCTTACGGCAACCCCACCAAACGTGTAGAACGCGCAAATTTCTGATTGGGCAGACTTGGAGATCAATTCTAGAGCACAAGTCACATGAGCAAACAACCAGCGGCATATATTAATATTCTAGTGAAAGTTAAATAAATATGCAAAGATATAATTGTGAGAAAAATGAGAGATGTTGGCATCAAATTCATCCA
Organism: Glycine tomentella; assembly: GCA_007407185.1. NCBI lineage: Eukaryota > Viridiplantae > Streptophyta > Magnoliopsida > Fabales > Fabaceae > Glycine > Glycine tomentella. Next base: position 294,308 of record PYAF01002728.1, on the reverse strand, counting down.
TATTATTAACGTTGCGATTGTTGTTTACAATAATAACATAAACATGAAAATCCTAATGAGTCCTTGGAACTATCCAGCAGCAAGTATCTAAATCACTCCCATCGTCAGGCATAGTATCTCTTGACGATGTCAGAATTCATAGGTGAAGGCAACTCTTCACCATCCATGTTTGTGAGTATTAGTGTTCCTCCCGAGAAAGCCTTCTTCACCACAAAAGGTCCTTCATAGTTTGGGGCCCACTTCCCTCGAAGATCTTTCTGAACATGTGACACCTTCTTCAAAACAAGGTCTCCCTCATTGAATTTATGCGGGCGCACCCTTTTGTCAAAAGCATTCTTCATTCTTCTCTGGTACAACTGCCCATGACCCATAGCAATCAACCTCTTCCCCTCAATAAGATTCAACTAGTCAAAATGAGTTTGAACCCATTCTGCTTCCTCCAACTCTACTTCATATAGAACTCTTAAAGAAGGAATCTCTACTTCGGAAGGGAGGGTAGCTTCCATCCCATATATCAATGAAAATGGGGTTGCCCTAGTAGAAGTACGCACAGAAGTTTGATAACCATGCAATGCCAACAGCAACATCTCATGCCAATCTTTGTATGTTACTGTCATCTTTTGAATGATCTTCTTGATATTCTTATTGGCAGCCTCAACTACTCTATTCATCTTGGGTCGATAAGGTGTTGAATTATGGTGTTGGATCTTGACATCCGCGCATAACTCCTTCATCATCTTGTTCTTCAGATTGGTGGCATTGTCAGTGATGATTTTGCTTGGCAACCCATATCTGCAAATTATCTCATTTTTTATGAATCTAACCACCACATTCCTAGTCACATTAGCATATGAAGCAGCTTCCACCCACTTAGTGAAATAATCAATGGCAACTAGGATGAATTGATGCCCATTTGAAGCTTTGGGCTCAATAGCCCCAATCACATCTATGCCCCACATTGAAAATGGCCATGGTGCCGATAACACATTCAACGGCACTGGTGGAGCGTTAACATTATCTGCAAAAGCTTGGCATTTCTAGCATTTCCTTACATGAATGCAATTAATCATTCTCCATTGTGACCCAATAGTATCCAGCCCTTAAGATCTTTTGGGCCATGGTATGCCCATTCACGTGGGTGCCAAAGGAGCCCTCTTGAACCTCCCTTAGTATTTTCTCAGCTTCGCTTGCATCCACGCATCGGAGCAACACCATATCATAGTTTCTTTTGTACAGTACATCCCCATTCAAAAGGAAGCTGGTTGCCAACCTCCGTAGCATCCTCTTGTCATTCTTAGAGGCCCCAAAGGGGTACTATCTATCTTTGATATATCTATTGATATCGAAATACCAAGGCTTACCATTCGCCTCCTCCTCTATCAAACAATAGTGCACCAGCCCACTATGACGTCTAATTTCTATACACGACAAGTCCCCATGAAGGCTGACCTGGAACATGGATGAAAAAGTAGCGAGAGCATCATCCATTTGGTTTTCCTCTCTAGGAATGTGATGAAATGATATATCATCGAAACGTTCCATCAATTCTTTGATGTATGTCTGATAAGGTATTAACTTATGATCTCTGGTTTCCCATTCATCCTTCAACTGATGGATTATCAATGTTGAATCCCCGTACACCTTGAGAAGCTTAACCTTAAATTCAATCGCTGCTCAGATCCCCATAGCGCATGCTTCATACTCCGCCATATTATTTGTGCAATCAAAACAAAGTTTGGCCGTAAAAGGCTAATATTGTTGTTCTGGCGTAACCAACACTGCTCCAATTCCATGCCCTAGTACATTAGATGCACCATTTTGGATATCAACCAAGTAGTGTAATTTAACATGTACTGTCTCAAGCGGTGTGCTGCCTATGCCAAGGCACAACGAGTTCTCTCTAACAATGAGTAATTTATTTCACACGCAGAGAACTTCTTGCTCAAGTAGTAAATTGCATGCTCTCTTTTTCCTAATTCGTCATGTTGCCCCAGCACACACCCCATTGATTTATCTAACATGTCACGTACAAGATGAGAGGCCTTCCAGGTACTGGTGGCACGAGTATAGGAGGATTCATCAGATACTGCTTAATCTTCTCAAACGTTATCTGGCAGTCATCATTCCAGCATGGAGTGCACAAAACATAAGTGCATACTAAAGATACTAATGAATAATTGACATAACATTACGTAATCACATAAATCAAAATGGAAATAGAAAGGGATAGAATAAAAGTGGGGAGTACACTTAGTAATTAGGGGTGCATACAAGAAGAAAAGGGATGCAATCAGCAAAACTTATTTAATTACAAAATGGGCCAGGCCCAACAGATAAGGGGTGCATTTTTGAATATAAGGATGTAAATTGCATTATGTGCATTATTTCAAAGTGGGATATGCCCAACTGTCGAGGGGTGTGCAATTATGAATACGTGAGTGCAAACAACATTATGTGCATTGTTCCAAAGTGGGCTAGGCCCAACTACTAAAGGGGTGGAGTTACAAAAAATGTGGTGTAATCAGTCAATATATTTTGTGCAGCCCAACAATTAAAAAGTGCAGTTATGAATGCGTAGGTGTAAATAGCATTAGGCCAATGGTTTCAAAATGAGAAAGGCCTGTGTTAATCGATTACCATTTATCAGTAATCGATTACTTAGTTCATTTATGGAACAATGTATCCCTGTAGTAATCGATTACAGGTCGAAATAATCGATTACTTTATTCATATAACCTTTCCAGAAAACTAAAGAACATTTTAATCGATTACATTTGTGTTGAATTGATTACAAATGAAGATTTAATGAATTACTTAGGCGATTTAATCGATCACATTCAGTTACAATTGTTTTTTATAAATAGTTGAAGGCTTTTCTAAAATAATACACATTACAACTCTACAAAATTCTAAAATTTTTCATAAGCCTTCTGAGATTGAGAAAGGTTACTCTGAGTTCTAAAGTGTTTGACCCACAAATTCAAATATTCATGGTATTTTGAAAGATTTCTTGGGCAAGACAACAAAGAAGCTTTTTGGAGAAGAAGTTTTGAAATTGCTTTTCATTTCAATCCTTTTTGGTAACTCATATCCATTCTTATTTAGTGGATCATTAGGTTATTTCTCTTCATTAGCTCTGCTTGTAAATTCATCTTTGAATTTTTGGTTGTTTGTAACTATTACAAGGGTTCTTGAAGTTTTTCTAGAGTGGGTTTCTCTAGAGGGAAAGAGTAGAGAAGGTTTCTCTATGTCTTGATCACTAGGAGTCTAATAAGGTTTTAGATTTTTGTTCTTTATCTAGGTTTGATAAAGGGTGATTGTTATAAAGCTTGTAAGAACTGAAATTTGTGAATAGTGGAACTCTAATCTAGTTTTGATTAGAAGAAACTGGATATAGCTTCTCTTGTTGAGAGGGGAACCAGTATAAGTTCTTGTGTTGATTACTTTCTTTTAATCTCTTCAAGTTATCTTAATTTGTGGTTCTTGGTGAATTCTTTATTACTCAACAAGTAGTGTTTTTGTAATTGTTTTCTTGGGATGAGTGATTTGATTGATTGAAGCATTCTTGGTTTATTTGTGATAAAGATCTTTTAACTCTGATTTTCTAAAGATTTTAAAAAATCCAAGTTTAAACCAATTCATCCCCCTCTTGGTTATTGTGTGTATTCTCATTGTTTTCAGAAGACACGTCTTACAAGGAGGATCCATCTATGGACAAGGAGGACCCCATCACAAAGCTAGAGTTTATGAAGATTCTCCATAGGATTCATCTGAGTCTTGCTAGAGGACCTCTTTATATCTAACTATATTGATTATTTTTGCGGATATGACTAACTTTACGCTTGGGTATTGGTGATTGTTCTGAGTTTTAGGTTTTTCCCTTATATGTAGTTTGGGATGGGTAGACCTAGGCTCAGACCTTTGGTACTTAATTAGTCATTACTACTTTATATTACATATTTCGGGTTGTATATGTTACTCACTGGTTTCACCGAGATGTATTATATTTTGCTACTCTTTATGACACATGAAACTTATCTATTTTTGGTGACTATGGAGCTTCACCTATTTACCATTATCATTTATTTGAGCATGTATGGTTTATTATGTTTCCATTTCACTCGTCGACTCGAAGTTTTAACATGTAAGCGGTTGCTACATTTTAGTATGCACATTTTAAAGATCAAGTGATGATTTATGAAATCAGATTAGAAAAATTTTATTTTCGCCAAAAATTATGTTGTCTTTTTTAATCTTTTGAGTTAACTTTAATAAGAGCCGAAGACTATCTTTCATTGAATAAATCAACAGATTAGTTTGAAAGGGTATATTTAAGGGTGTTACAATGAAAGTATTCCACGAAGGTTAGAAACTGTCATGTAAGGCTCTAAATAACTGTTATGGGATCCCTTATTTTTAGTAGTGCACCAAATTCTGATTTTATTCCTTCATGTATTGAAACTTTGATTATCAATTATATGATATAATTTTACTTGGTTAAAAACAAAAACTAACTTGACCATTATTACAGGAGAAGTTATTCACTCCCCCATATTAGAAATTCCTTAATAGCATATAATAAAATATGTGTTAACACCTAATTTTTCTTGATATCGATGAAATTCAACAAAATAGTTGTCGGCTAAGATAAAATTCGGCTAACTTCTATGTTAGTTGAATGAGAGGAAGGCTAATCCAGTTGAATGTGGAATTGACGACTTATCAATATTAGCCAAACAATATGGTTAGCTAAGCATGGATAAAGCCAATACGACTCCCTACAATGTTAGTCGAATGACAAATTGGGCTAATATTAATGCTAGTCGAATGAGTAGAATGCTAGTTCATTTTAAAGTGCAGTTGAGTAATAAATTTTGATTATTAGTTGGACATGAAGGTTAGCTACATAAGGAAAAGGTTAATATGACTACCTACAACATTCACTACTAGAAAATGGTCTTTTAACATTGGTTTTTTGGGACTTTCAACATCTGTTATGAACCGATGTTGAAACTAGCATCGTTAAAAGTATCAATTTTAACATCGGTTATGAAAACCGATGTTAAAATTCACTCTACAACATCGATTCTTCCCAAAACCAATGTCGTATAGTAAGAAATATACATAAAACAATGCAAAAATACAAAAACAACATCGGTTCTTCACTAAAACCGATGTAGAAAATTCATTTTGTACATCGATTCTGCCAAAATCGATGTTGTTTTTTTCACAATGATTTTTCCTGCAACCAATGTTGTATAGTCACTTTCTATATTGTTTACTACATAATCGATGTAAGATGTCAATTTTTGTTTTTAAAAAAATATGGCCTATTCCCTTTATTTCCCTCCCTTTAATTTTAAAAGACACATTAAAAGCTTAAACAAAATTAACAATTTTAATGCAAAATAATCATCTTTCACACAATTTAAGGACTATAATAACAACAAAATGATAATCGTAATAGATACAACGTTGAATTGACAGAACATTGCTATTCTTCTGGTTGATGCAGAAAGACAGTGGATGTTATAAATATATTCTTCTAGTTGACACAAAAACCCTATTTTCAAATCATAATTCATAATGTTATCACTTGTTAGTGATTCCAATAGGTAGATCTCTTTAGCTTTCCTTTATTTGACTATGATACAAATTGATTATCACATTTGGAATAAACAGAAATAATTAATAAATCACTAACGATAAATGTCAAGGCATTAAGTGCAGACATTCAAAGAAAAAATAATTTAAAAAGAAATCTTAGAAAAATATTTGTTTACTAAAATGTGATGACATTACATAAAACAACAGCTAGTGTGTTTAAGGCATAGGTTTTAGTTAGTCTTAAATAAAGCTACAAAAGAGAGATCGACATGCCATATTTGATTTTGGACATAAACACTAACAACAATAAATAGCAAGAGAACCATAAATATTTTTTTTTCCTTCTCCATCTTTTCCAAGTTAGCAGGGTATTATATCTCATATCTAAATGCATGTAATAGTTGGAGATCAAGTTGTTGTGTGCTTAAGGATTACATAGAACTGAGTTAATTTTTTCATGGAAGAGACAATTAATTTAGCACTAGTTAAAAGTTTAAGTGAGTTAATTTTTTAAAATCATAAATATTTATTTTGCATTTGAATCTTTTCTATTAACTTTATAGCCTCTCCTCTTAGGCCAACCTATTCGAGATAATGTTGTAACTGTAAAAGATCACATGATAAATTCATGAAATACATTTTTAACATGTATTTAGTTCCCATATAAAAACGTATATTTAATTTAACCTATTTTAAAAATAATTGTTTATTTCTATTATGTTTTTAAAATAAATTTTTTGAAAATAATCATTTATTTTCTTAAATTAAAATTAATCTAATAATATTAATGTTATTAATTGTAGGTAGATTATTTACTGGGACTCCAAAGCCTGTCATGGTAATTTGATCCAACAACTTAACTCCATGGTAGTATGAATTTGTGATATCTTATTCTTAGGAATATCAAAATGAGTTGTACCCAATAGCAAACCCATTTAAACTGTCTAGATGGATTAATTTAGATTATGCCTAAACTTACTAATTTGCGTAACTTAACCTAATGATTTATTGAGTTGGATTGATCTATTGAGTAATGAAGTGTGATTTTTATCTGTGTGTTTGTTATAATTTTAGTGTTGAGATATTTGGATGATTTGTTATATTATTGTAATTTATTTATGTTTATTTTATGGTGAATGCATACAATATGTAAGAGATTATGTTTTTATTTATTTAGCGAGTTATATATTTTTTAACCTGTTTTTTTACTGTTTTTTTATACAATATTTGGCATCCTATTCTAACCTGCAAACTTATATTAGGATAGGCTTGGATTAGAACTAATTGCAATGCATTCCTGTTTTGCTAGCATGTAATCAAAAGTAGCAGTAGGTGAATAATACTAATAATAGCAGCAGAACATAGCGGCATATTATCATAGGTTTTACATGACCATGATAAAGCATATCTCATTAACTTGCCCACTCTTCATGACCAGTCCTTTTAAGATAATTTTGCACCACCATCTTCCCATTAAAATTTGTTTCATTAAGAATGATCAGCTTAACACCGTCATGCATAATTCATTATCTGAATTATGTAACAAAGATGAGAAAGGAACCTATTTCTGCCTTAAATATGAAGAATTCAGGCCCAATAACTTCACTTTTGCAATCATAGAGGTAATCTACAACCTAAAGCAATAAATTCACCATAGTCAAACGGATGACAAAAGAATTATTATGTGATTTCCATAGAAACTAGCAAAAAGCTTATACCGGGTCTTTTTTCAAAAACTGAAGTACTTTCTCCATATCATGGTCATCCATGGCTCTACCAATCAAAGAATGTCAGTTTCTCTGGATAAGAAATATGGCTACCTGCATGGTTAATTCATAATGGAATTAAAATAAAATAGATACCACTTCAAATGTTGGGGAATTTTTGTTGTCTTTTGAACCTTCTTTACCATTCCAAGTAAGTTGCCAACTACAATTGAACCTATGGGAACATAAGTGGCATTTCTAGTAACGTTCACTACAGCCAATGATGCCCCAGCAATAACAAGTCAAATTTCCTCAAAGGCCCCAACACTTCACCCATGCTCAACTTAGCTACCGCATTTAAATAACCATCATACAAGTATGAAACAAAGACAAAATGCATCAGCTTAAAGTGTATTATGATTAACAAATAATAAATACTAATATTTATTATTTAAAATTTAAACTTTTTCCCCATGATTTCACTATATCTTTGAGAATGTGTATGAGTTTCATACACACAAAATAAAGCTCATCTTTTATATTGAAAGTATAGTCCATCCAGTCATTTATCCTTTTTATTAGTACCTTGCAATCAGCCATAAGAGATATATACATGATGGTAAGTGAAACCATTATTAGTACCTTGGGCTGTTTTCTTTTTTTAAGCATTCAGCTCTTAGAAGTCCACTCTGTCCATTGAGGGGTTACTAGCACATTTGAAAGAAGCCAAAGCAATATTTCCAACGTGTCTTGTCTTTTTAACTTACCTAATACTGATAGGAGCATAAAAAAATGCACAACTGCTCAATAATTGGAAAGAAAAAGGAATGCATGTTGACCTTATTAACACCAAGCCTGTTGTTAGAACCATCCCTCTTGTAGCCCAAGAAACTCTTTCACCAAATGGCATTTCCCTCGCCTATTGTTGGAAATCATCCAACATCCTTAAGCTCTCACCTTTCTGGGTCAACTCAAACTATGAATCCTTCGATGATGGTCCGCAAAAACACTTTTAATATATAAGGCGATGACAATTTTGTAAATATGAGGTTTTTCAACGAAGATGATTTAAAAAAAACATTCTTGGAAACTACGATTCCACGATGGTTTCCCAAAAACAGTCTTAGAAGACTGTCATTCTAAGACAGTTTTGTAAAAACTGTCTTAGAAGTAAGTGTGCTTTTAATTTTTATCTCTTCCTCTACTCTCTTGCACTTAAAGTTTCTCACTCTCCGACTCCCCATCTACCTCGTTGCTTCGATTCTTCCTTCTCCCACCCACCGTCCCAGGATTGAACTCAACTCAGAAAACTCGAAATTATGAAATGAACGATAGAGATTGCGATTACGAGAGGTTAGGGAATTTTGAATTTTCATTGTCTACTCTTCTTTGATTCTATTTTTTGACTTGTTTTGTTCTTTTTTTCCCTTGTATGTTTTGTGTGTGATTTTAATTTTTGTTGTTTTTCATTTGATCGTTGTCGTTTAGTTCTGCCGGTTGTGCTGCCGGAGACGTCGCTGGCGAAGGAGCTCAGCATGGTCAAGAAAAAGCTGTAGAGGATGAGGGTGGACAAGGAGAGAACAAAGAAAATGCTGAACAAGAAACACACGTTTATGGATGCATGGATGAAGGAGATGGAAGAGTGAGGGGAGATTCAGAAGAACTTCGAGATAGAGGTTGAGGTTTCTCCCAAATCACCTTCATCTTCTGTTCCAATCTTTGGCCAAGTATGATTTTCCTCTTAACTAATCTTTATTGTAATGTCTCGCTTTGAATCCATGTGTATTTTTTTTCCTTTTGGGTTTGCTTTCAATTGGGGTTATTAGTGGTTTGATTTGGTTGAAGGAATTGGTTTTTAATCCTTTTAGGTTAGTTTATTGTCAAATCTGAATCAGGTTTGTAAATTTGTTTTTGTTTTTCTTTGATTGATAAATGTGGGGAAGATTCAATACTCCTCTGGTGTTTGCTCCACAACATTGTTTTCACCTTTTGTTTTTCTCTAATTGAAATTAATATAACTTCAGACTTTAATGTGGGAAAATGTTTTTTCTTATTAATTAATTAATTAATTAGATATCATCCTTAATCTTGATATATGATCTCAAGGCAAGTTAAAATAACTTGTTAAGATTTCTCAGCTACTTATTTTTTAATTGTTTTTATCTTCCTTCCTTTTTAATGCTTTGATGTGCTTATGAAAGCTTTCTTGAAAATTATTCTAAGAATCTAATTAAAGGTTTCTTTATCTGTTAAGTTGGTTCTTCTAAGGGATACTAATTCAAATTCAAACTCTACTCAGAGGCTTTTGGACTTCTATAACTATCTTTCATGGGTTTTAGATGTTATGTAGAAAATGTGCATTTTTTCCTATGATGATTGTTCCTACTTCCTACACTTCTAAGTATCTCTCGTGTATTACTATATTCTTAGAATGCTATCAGTAACTAAAGTGTTGACAATGTTGGTAAATGCTTAACCTGTCTCACATGTAAATGCTATCAGAACCTACATGTTCAGATTTCAACCTGCTAAATCAGTTATTCCAAATGTCTACTCTATTTGTTCCTGTGGGCTAAGAGAGTAGTGATTAATTCAATCTACAAACTATGGAAATATAGACTTATATGTGTTAATCATATCATATTTTTTAGTTTATGCAAGTTCATCTATTTCTTTTATGTATGTGTAAGCATTTATGTATTGAGTGTTTCTTCTAGCTTCTCCACTTGTTAGGCTAGTAGATGATTTTTGTTGTGAACATTATTTTATGACATTGTCATGTTATATTAACATTAACAGAAGGCTTCTCTGCCTTTCAAGGTTTATCTGCTATTATTGAAAGTGTTAGGATACAAGTCCCAAGCAGAACTTTAACAAGGAAGCTTCTTTTAGCTAAGGCCATCATTATAGAATGGACTTGAATCAATTTTTAAGTTTCAACTTCACTAGTTTGGCAAGATTCCCTTGTGCATCGTCTTGTACTCCTATTTCACCAATACCAAACAGGTTGCTTGGATCCTTGAAACTTGACATAGGAAACTCACCTAATTCTACCCTTTCTACTCATTTTGATTCTGATACTGTTTCTTTTGCATTAAGTGACAACTAGGAGCAGCACACCTTCAAGAAAATTCACTCTGGTGTCAACTCATGTAACTCTTTATAGGAAAACATGTTGTCTTGCATGGCATCAGAAATAGCAGATTAAAAAAATCATACAAAAAATCGTTGGAGGTGAATTGAAGGAAGAGGCTACTCTTGGGTCGAAGGCAATACAGGTAAGAAGTTAACTTTGTATTTAGCTAACTTAACAGGTTTGATCCTAAGCTCAACCTATTTCTTAATCATTTTTTTATCACTAATTGAAATTTATTGAATTAAACCTTTTGATTTTATCCTATAATATACTTTTGTTGGTTAAGCTGTTATCTTCCCAATGCAATGGCTATATATGTTTTTCATCATTTTATATTTAGGTTCCCGTGTTTAATGTGAGAAGTGTAGAAATGTTATAGAAACAATGTATAATGTTCTACACATCAGTTGCTTTATTTATAATCAAAGGAGTAATTACAAAAGAGGTTACAAAGTAATTAAATCCCTAAAAATCAGCTAGAGAGATATATACCATATTTCCTAATTTCCCTATTTATATTAAATCAGATCATATCATTAACACTTCCCCACAAGCTGGAGCATATATGTCATATGTACCCAACTTGTTACAAATATAATCAACGCGAGACCCTTTGAGAGATTTAGTGAACCTATCTGCTAGTTGTTCACTGGAGTTGACAAAGTCAGTGGTGATTTCTCTTGAAAGCACTTTCTCTCTCACAAAATGATAGTCAATCTCTATGTGTTTAGTTCACTCATGAAAAATAGAGTAGATGCAATGTGAAGGGCAGCTTGATTATCACAGATAAGCTTAGTGACCTGAGTGTCTCCAAAGTGTAATTGTTGGAGAAGTTGTCGAAGCCATACAACTTCTCATGTAGCAGCTGCCATGGCGCGGTACTCATCTTCAGCGCTAGATCTAGCAACGGTATTCTATTTCTTGCTTCTCCATGAGATCAAGTTTCCTCCAATGAGAACACAATAGCCAAAAGTGGATTTTCTGTCTGATGGTGATCCTTCCCAATCATCATCCGAGTAACAAACAATTTGGCATTACCTTTGTCTTCATATAGAGTCCACAACCAGGTGCAGTCTTGATGTATCTTAGAATACGCATGACAGCATCCAAATAACTATCACAAGGAGCATTGAGGAATTGACTTACCACGCTTACTGCAAATGAGATGTCTGGCCTGGTGACAGTAAGATAATTAAGTCTACCAACAAGTCGACGATATCTTCCCGAGTCTTCTAGTGGCTCCCCTGATCCGGAAGAAGCTTGACATTTGGGTCCATAGGAGTATCACTGGCGGCAGTCAAGCATACTAGTCTCGGTGAGAATGTCCAGAGCATATTTCCTCTGGGAAAGGGCAATGCCAGAGGCAGATTGAGCAACCTCAATGCCGAGAAAATATTTGAGCAGACCCAGATCCTTGGTCTGAAATTGACTGTGAAGGTGAGACTTGAGCCGGCGAATACCATCCGAGTCATCACCAGTGATAACGATGTCATCCACATAGACAACTAAATAAATACACAGTCCATAGGGAGAGTGGAGTGAGAAAACAAAGTGGTTAGCCTCAGAATGGGTCATACCAAACTGAAGTAAGGCAGAGCTGAAGTGACCAAACCAGGCACGGGGGGGATTACTTTAGGCCATAAAGGGAGCGGCGAAGGCGACAGACTAGAGGGGCACCACCAGAAACACTGAAACCGGGGGGCTGGTCCATGTAAACCTCTTTTTGCAACTCACCATGCAGGAAGACATTTTTAATGTCCAGATGGTGAAGTGGCCAATGGCGGATGGCAGCCATAGCAAGGAAAAGACGAACATAAATGATCTTTGCCACGGGGGAAAAAGTGTCGCCATAGTCGAGGCCAAAGATCTGAGTATAGCCCTTAGCCACCAAGCGAGCTTTAAAGCAATCAATATTGCCATCCGGTCCAACCTTCACTATATAAACCCAGCGACAACCAACTATAGTTTTGTCAGGAGGCAAGGGAACTAGCTCCCAGGTACCACTTGCCTCTAAAGCACCCATTTCATCCAACATTGTCTGTTGCCAACAGGGATCACTCATGGCTTCACCTGTAGACTTAGGGATAGACACATAATCCAAAGAGGTAATAAAAGAAAAATAGGAAGGAGACAAACGATCATAATGAAGAGCATAAGCATATAAAGGATGAGGATTGCGGGAGGACCGAATACCTTTGCAAAGGGCAAGAGGAAGCTCAGACTCAAGTGGCGGTGGCGGATGAGCGTTTGGAGTAGGAGATGATGTTGGGGGACCAGTAGGTGGAAGCACAGGTGGCCTGTGCTGATAAGTAATGAGTGGGGGCGGGGCAGGGACAACTACTGGAGCTAGAACAATAGGCGGAACATGCAGATCCAGAGGAGCAGTGGGAATAGTGGGGCTAGAGAAGAAAGGGGTAGAATCAAAGAAAGTGACATCAACAGAAACAAGATATCGTTGAAGCTTAGGACAGAAACAACGGTATCCTTCTTAGAGACGAGAGTAACCCAAAAAAATACATTTAAGAGACTTGGCAAAAAGTTTGTCTTTACCTGGAGTAAGGTCATGGACAAAACAAGTGCAACCAAAGACACGAAGAGGAATAGGATAGATGTCCTGTTGAGGGTATAGAAGGGAGTGCGGAGTCTGGTTGTTGAGGACGGATGAGGGCATGCGGTTGATGAGATAACAGGAAGTAAGAAGCGCATCACCCCAGAAGCGGAGAGAGACATTATAGTGAAGGAGGAGGGTGCGAGCTGTTTCAACTAGGTGACGATTTTTTCTTTCAGCCACACCATTCTGTTGTGGTGTGTGAGCACATGTCGTCTGATGAATAATTCCCTGTGAGGCTAGAAATGACTAAAAGTGGGAAGATAAAAATTCCCTTGCATTATCAGTGCGTAAGGTTTTAATAGACGTCCCAAAATGAGTATTAATTTCATTAAAAAAAGGCTTGAAAAATATAGCAAACATCAGAGCGGTTTTCAATTAAGAACACCCAAGTACAAAAGGAAAAATCATCAATAAATGTCACAAAATAGTAAAAGCCTAAAGATGAACAAACTCAACTAGGACCCCAAATGTTAGAGTGAATTAAAGTGAAAGGTGACGCAACACTTTTATTGACGCGTGGACTGTAAGAAGAGCGAACATGCTTTCCTAATTGACACTACTCACACTGGAAGGACGTAAGTGTAGAAAGGCTAGGTACTAAAAGACGTAATTTGTCTAAGCTAGGATGACCGAGATGCTGGTGGGAAAGATCAGGAGAGCTACTGAGACGCAGGCAACCAATGGTGAAAGTTGGTATAATCGCCCAGACTCATGTCCTGCTCCAATCGTCCGCCTAGTACGTTGATCCTGAATAAGAACAGAGTTATTAACAAACAACAAGGAGAAATTGAGAGAGCGAGTGAGCTTGCAAATGGAAATTAAATTAAAGGGACAGTCAGGAACAAATAAAATAGAGTTCAAAGAAAGGTGAGGGAGTGGATGAGTTTGACCATTGCCATAGACTTTAATATGAGAGCCATCTGCAAGAGTGACAGAAGGCAAGGAGTCGGAAAAAGAGAACTGAGAGAAAAGAGATTGGTTACCAGTCATATGATCAGAAGCACTAGAGTCAAGGATCCAAGGTCCAAGGGTGGAAGATTCAGAGACAAAGGCTACAGAATAGAGTGAGTCACGGTGGTAGCAAGCAAGGAAAATTGCTGGACTTCTCGGAATTGGAGGAAATCATGATACTAAGTGGTGGAAATAGTAACATCAGCAGGTGAGGCGACCTGGGCCACATTAGCCCTCTTCGACTGCTCTCGAACTTTGGTGCGACATTCAGCTTCAACATGGCCACATCGGTTGCAATAATTACAACGAAGGCGACTTTTGCCGCCACGGCCCCCACGATGAGAAGAGTAGGAGACAAGGGCGGAGGCATCCGCAGAAGAAGCAGAGGGATGTCCAAAAGCATGCGGGGTGGAGAGACATCAGAGTTGTTCACTAATCATGTCGTATGTAGGAATAGTAGTACCGAACAATATCTAGTTACGCACGGAATCAAGGTCATGCGGGAGTCCGGCAAGAGCAAGAACCATAAAGAACTGGTTACATTGTTGGTAAAAGGTCTCCGCATCAGTAGTGAAAGGCATTAGATTGTTATAATCAGCAATCAAACAATCTAGCTTACCAAGATATGTTTGCATATCCATATTCTCAAGCCTAGTGGAGAGCATAGCGATCAACACACTGTAGAGACGGTGAACATCATTAGAGTAGATGCGTTTGGCCTTGGTCTAGACCTCGTAACAGGTGGGAAATGCCTGGTATTGAGGTTGAAGGGTGGAAGCTATAGAGAACCAAAGGATGCTGCACAAAGAGGCATCAATTTGCCATTGAGCGCGATCCTTGGCCGGAATCTTCGAGGCACAGGTATTCAAGTGATCGGCATGTCCTTGCCCTTGGAACCAAAGGAGGACAGGGGTTGCCCAGGTACTGTAATTGTCAGAACCACTCAACTTCTCGCAAGGAATCAGAGGAACATTAGTAAAAGTGACCGTAGAGTCGGTATCGCCAAGGGAACCGGAAGAGGCCATGAGGAAGAGACCCAAACAGGGCTGGACAGGGTCGCTGAAGGAAGAGAGGCAGGGGGGAGGGTCGCCGGGGGATGAGCTCACCAGAGAGAGGCTCACGCGTCGATTTGGTGCAGGCGCGTGAGTTTCACGCACCGGAAAGAGGCGGGGTGTGGGGGCGCGTACGGTGGCTGGAGGCAGCGGCTTTGGGAACTGTGTCATCGGAGGGGGGCGATCCTACCCCTGGAGGTCACCGGCGGAAAAGGGAGCCCGGTGGGAGGGAAAATGCGTTCGCAGCTCGTGCGGTACTGTTCATGTGCGAGCTAATAAACCCTAAAAAAATCAAACCTAAACTACTGATACCATGTAGAAATGTTACAGAAACAACGTGTAATGTTCTACACATCAGTTGCTTTATTTATAATCAAAGGAGTAATTACAAAAGAGGTTACAAAGTAATTAAATCCCTAAAAATCAGCTAGAGAGATTGATGGAGGTCCATTCCAAGCCAAAGGTCTAGAAGGAGAGCTTGAAGCACTTCCTTTGGTGAGCCTTAAAGGACCTATGACAAGAGCTAGAATTCAAGTCCTTCAAGACCACATCCAAGCTAACTTGAATCTCTTGGAAAAAGCATGAAGAAGCACACCAACTCAGTGGAAACACAAAAGAAGTGCTATTTGTTTTAATTGATTACCAGATTCCTATAACAGATTAAAAGCATCTTTTGTGATACCTTTAATCGATTACCAGATACCTGTAATCGATTAAATCAGCATCAAAAAATTAAAAAAAAAAAAAAACAAGGCTTGTCTGTTTTAATCAATTACAAGAAAGTTGTAATCAATTACATAAGCCTGAAAATGTAAAAAAAAGACTGTGTTTTAATCGATTACAAGTGTGGATTAATCAATTAAATCAGTTTTAAAGTTGCACTGCACATGTTGAGCAGCCAAGAGTCACCTTAGGGAAAGCTTTACTTCAAGCTTCATTTAGGCTTCATTTCAATTTGTATTTTTTTTACATTTAGTTTGTAATTTCATGGCCTATATAAAGTGCCAAAACTGAATATAACTAACTTTGGTTCATTAATACAATTCTAAAAATTGTTGTGAGAGATTCTCTCTTGTTCTTGTTCAAGAACATCTTGAGTCTTATCAATGGCTTCCCAATGCTATTGTGGTGATTCTTCCTAGACTTATTGGAGAGCTTCTCCATGGTGTCTTCACCTTCATCCCTAACCTTTCTTCCATCTTCCATTTCTACAATTATAAACCTCTAAACAAATCTATTTCACAAGAAGTGTTGATTGCTTGTGTTCTGAAGTTTACTTGAAGTTTGGGTTTCATTGCAAGGTAGATTTGGAAAATCTAATGTCTAAAGGTTGTAGACATTACATCAGAGATTCAGAGATATATACCATATTTCCTAGTTTCCCTATTTATATTAAATAAGATCATATCATTAACAGGAAGAACATGTTATTTCGTATTTTTTTCAATATTTTGAACTTGTGAAGCATCTTGAGAGTTGACACTTTAGTTAAAGTCTTGGTTTGGAGAAAAATATGTTTATTCGTATATAATCATGATCTTGAGGACAAAATTGAATAGAAGTGAGATTTGGAACTTTGGGGTTTAAATGACTATTTAAAAAAAAAAAAAAAAAAAAAAGCCTTGCATGGTATATGATGTATTTCTTAGTTTGACTTAAGTAATGTTTGATGCTTACATATGAGGTTGTGATATGTTTTAATGTTTCTTGTTACACTGGAAGTAGGTTCGCCTTCTTTTGTTGCCGAACCTTGAAACATATATGCGACTTCTTAAACTAGAGATGCTTCTTGAGAAGCAGAAAAATGAATTAAAAAGGCATGAAGCTTGGCAGGTTTATGGAGCCTTGCTGGTAAGATATGTTGTCACATCACATATAGACACCTGTTAGTAAAACAATAGGTGATTTTACAACTGAAAAATGTCAGTCTCAGTTACTCAGTATAATATGGTTGTTCTGATAATTGTATGTAATGTATCACTCAACGTGTTGCAGGTCAGTGTATATATGATCGACTAAAGATTTTCTCAACTTTTCCATCTCTTCCCCTTCATGTTGTCTAGAAGACCAATTCACAAGTTCTTACTTCTTCAACTCGTGAGTATTTTCCTCGTTACCCAAGAAAATACTGGTCTAATGTTCATGAAATGTCTAAGTATCATTTCTTTAACGTGATCATAGGAGGGAAGACACTTTTTTCCTATTTCCTCATTGTCTATTTGGATTGTTTACCAAATTTTCTTATCTTTTCTTTTTTTTTTTTTCCCCTGGTTAGATGGGATTATAATTATAAGTATGTCGATGACCAGGAATATGTTGATGAACTAGTAAACAAGCTGGTAATCATGTTTCTATACTAAGATCTCATCTAAATATTCTTGTACAGAAGTAATGCTTTCAGACCACTTATGTTCAAAATTCAGATAATCTTGCAGCAGTTACAAGTTCTATTACTTGGTTCTTATTTTCTTAAGAAAATCTTAATAACTGGTGTACTAGGAGGCACTAATTTTCCAATGTTTTTATTTTATTGATAAATGTTAAGATTATTTAATAGAGTTTGCAGTGGTCCAATTGATACTTTCACATGTCTAGTCTGTAGTTTTGTCATACCAGAGTATCAATTATCAGCTTTATACCTCCATGATTTGTTTCTATACTGACTCATTTGCATGATTGATTGTTAAGATACATGCAAGGCAAGCCCTACGCAATTGGAACAACAGCCACCTTTGAAAAAAGCTGCTACCGATGGTGAGATTGGTGTGGACCTAATGAATTTTTCACCAGTTCATAAGCAAAAGGCGGCATGGACTCAAGTTTCTTTAGCTGATTCAATAATTGGCTCATCATCATCTTCTGCTCTCACCCAGGTTTGGAAGGACAAGCTTAATTTAAATAGGATAACAATGTAAGATCCTTGAACTAAGTCAATATTGTAAAATTTTGTTGTTTGACGTTACATCCTTTGACAAAAAATTGAGGCCTAATCGTTGTTTATTGTTTTTTGATGTAGAATTTTGAGAGATTTATTCACTAATTTAGGTTTCTATATATTAGACGAATTGAAGAGGCTAATACGATTATACCCCGATATAGAAATTAGAAAATGCAGAACGAGGAGGGGAAACTCACTAAGCTATATGTTCCTAGGAAATGGTACTACGTTGTCACATTTTTTTTGAATTGTGGTTCTTTTGTGGAATTTGAACTCATGTTATTGTTAAAGTACGTACGTTGTAGCTCTACCACTAACAAACTCATAACTGCAAAGGACCATGCCTCGGTTCTGATCAACATTGTCCATTTGGATGATAATGGTATCTATAATGGTCATATTTCCTTTTCTACTCTCTCTGGCTTCATTCGAGCACATGTTTACCATGTTTCAAATACATTACTTATTGCATTATGGTTTACTATTATTTAGAGTATTGGCAACTTAGAGCTTCCAATGACATTACACATTGCCTTTTGCTTACTGGTTGATCTTGCAATTGTGGTTAGTGAATTATAATGTTTTAAAATAAGCACCTGGTAGTACTTATATCTTTCATAACTGCATTAGCATTGTTGATTACTGATGGTTATCTTTTAAAATAAATTAATTATCGTAGGTGGGGTTGGGGGTTGTGTGGAGCATTTGGGTTAACTTCTTCTATAATTGTATAGTTATACCATTCTATTCACCTCTTTTTACAATTTTTTTTTTTGTTGTTGTTGTGGATGAAGCTATGATAGAGTTATATGATTAACACTTGACAGTGGAGAAAATTCAGGTTTTTGGTAGTTTGTTTGTATTTGCATGCATATT
Source organism: Glycine tomentella (assembly GCA_007407185.1). Taxonomy (NCBI): domain Eukaryota; kingdom Viridiplantae; phylum Streptophyta; class Magnoliopsida; order Fabales; family Fabaceae; genus Glycine; species Glycine tomentella. Next base: position 275,431 of record PYAF01002728.1, on the reverse strand, counting down.
GTAATTTAGGTTTAATTATTATACCTTTGATTGTTATGGGGCAAATATGTTTTCGATCACTACTAGAAACAGAGCTTTTTACGACATAGTAACGATGACGGTTATTTCGTAACCATCTTTGTATCATAGCCGGTGGCAATTTTGCAATTTTTTTGAAGTTTACCATGGTTGACAGGGGGAAACGAAGATGGGTATAAATAACCGTCGTGATTTTGCTCTATTTCAAAGACGGTTTTGTTAAAAAACCATCTTTGTTTTATGCATATCAATTTAAAATTGAAATTAAAAGCTCCACAATCAGCTCCAACAAAAGCTTCTTTTCGCGTTTTCCTCTCTGTGCCCTAGTCGACACCTTCCACACCTTCACTACAAGAAGAAAAAATCTCCTTCCTGACGGCCTACCTCCCACATTGCAACCTTGATGTTCTGAAGAGGGGCCCTTCAGAACTGATTGGAGCCCCTTCCCTGTTCTGCAGTGTCGTCTTCGAATTTGTGTAAGGTAAAGGTATTTTTCTTGGTGTTGTGTTCTGGTTTAGGGGTTTTGAGTTGTTATACACATTCCAATACAAGGTTTTGGGTGGGTGAGTGTTTAGTAAGCATTTTTATTATGGAATCACTCTTAGAACAGTTGTTCATGGAATATCCCTGTGCATTACCATTCCTTTTGGGTTTTAAAAGTGGCAGCTGTGTTTTTCATTTGAATTATAACAACATAATATTTTGGAGTATGGTCATTATTTTGGAGGAACTGCTTAATATGCATGCTGTATGAACTTTGACATATAATCCTGTTCAACAATTATATTATGCATTCTAACTTGGAATTTGCTTGTATTGCTATATCACTGTAACTTGTTATTTGCTTGTATTGCTCTATCATTATTTGACATGACATGCTATTTGTGTGGTGAAACTTTTATGCTCTGGTTTGGATGTTGTTTCTATTATAACATCCTACTATATGTGCACTTCAATTGTCAAGGCTCATCTATTGCTTGTCAATCTGGTGTGGGGCTTGGAGTCCAGTCACCAGGTCTTAGTGGTATTGGTTCCACCTCATTACCACCCAATTCTGTCCATTCCCCATGTAGGCAACAATCATTGCTATCAGTTGTTTCCTAGGATGCTGAAGTGATGATTCTTCGTTCTGTCTAGCCACACATTAAGATAATGAATGATACATGACACCAAACGATGAGACCATATTGCCATAACAAGAACTTTGGCAATCCCCTTATCACAGGTAGATCTCCTCTCATTGGCAAGAGAATGATGTTGGTGCAATGGAGCAGACAACACAGTTTTCAACTATCTTTGCTCTTCCTCCTCATCAAGTGAATGCCCTTAGCATTTTTCTTCAACCTTTTTCTCAGCTTTCTTCTCCTTCATATTTTCCACTCTTCGTTATCAAGTTAATGCCTTTAGCCTTCTCCATTTCAGCCTGTTTCTCTGCTTTCTTTTTCTTTAACTCTGCTTGTTTGGAATTATCTTCATGTGCTTTGAGAAACAACCTTGTAAAATTTAACACAGTTACAGTAACTGCAATCAACAAATCAGTAACATGCAAGACATGTGACTTCTTTTTGTTTATACTGGGTTCAAATTTCAGATTTTTCTTATTGATAAGGGAGATGTAAATTAGTTCCACATAAATTTTCGTTGAATTTGATATAAATTTTTTCTTTAGTAAAAGGATATATCAAAATGGAATTGAAGTTCCATTAGATACACGAAAAATGCTAGGGAAATTAACACTCTTTTTCTAAGTTTCTTAACAATCAGTTAAAATTTATTGAAATTACCATTTTAAATAAGTTTTACTTCTCCAAATAATTCTCTCTCTTGATTTATATGAAATAAAAAATAAAACCAATTAATATTAATAATTTCTAATAAATTTTAACCAAACATAAACAGAATTTTTAAGAATACTACAAATGAGAGTATCACTAACATTTCGAATGTATACATAACATTATAGTAAAAATACACACCTAATTTGATAATCAAACTAAAACAACATGCTTCCAATTTAAAAAGGAAAATTCAACAAACTTCTGAGATTATTTAATCCCTTCTAAGATAATCTACTATTCTATTAGAGATGCAATATGCAGTTGATTGGACTGTGATCATGGGATTGACACCAATAGCACTTGGAAGCACACTAGCATCACAAGCAAACAACCTTCAGCCTCCCATGTCTCCCGATTTTCATGAATTGCACCTTCTTTTTCACTGACCCCCATTCTGCAGCTCCCCATTTGATGTGCAGAACAATATATGTTCCATTTCTCACCTGGTGAAAGTGCCCCCTCCATTGGACACACACTGTCCAAAAAGTCATGCACTTTATTTTCACCAATGCCATCACATTTAAGTCTTTGACCATCACTTCTGTGTGTTTCTACCTCAACTGCTCCTGCAGCTATAAGAATCCTCAGTGCTTGTTTCAAGCCATCCTTCATGTTCTCCTTGTCAACTTCATTCAGCTTGTAGATGATCCTTCCTTCTGTTATTACCTGTCCATAAGCCATGTCTCTTATTATTGTGATCAAATGTGAAGTTCTAGGGTAATTCAACATTCTTTCTTTGAAGTCTTGTTCTGATTCCCAAGGACGCATTGCTGCAAAGGATGCTGGTCCTAGCAAAGGTGTTTCAATTATGGCTCTTGAATCTGAATTGGAGTCTGGTGATGGCACTTTATAGACTGATGTTATTATACCTCCCTCATAGACTTTGCCTTTGAATTCTGAATCATTTGATTCTGGGAAGTATCCCTATGTCATTAGCACAGGGTGGAGATGAAGGTTTGTTTACCAATGTTCTTGTTTTTTAGTGCACTAGAGATTAACAAAGGGGGTGTCACAAGTGCTCCACCAGCAGAAATTGTCACTTTGGCCTCAATTTGTAGCTTCATTGTGACTCTGCTGTTTAATGTTTTTGCCATCACTCCCAAACATTTCTTCTTTCTGCCATTTCCACTCCTGTTACTTTCCAACAAGAACCTCTCAGCTTTGCATCCTGTTATTATTACTGCATCTCTTTCAACTGCATCTGCAAGCCATGTAGCTTGAGTCCCTTGTTTCTGTCCTTTAGGACAACCATAACCACATAAGCCACAGTAGTGATTCCCTGAAGAGTTTCTTGGCACATAGTCAACTTTGAGGCCAAGATTTTGACACCCTTTTTTAACCAATGGTTTTGGAATCCCTCTTGTGAACAGTGTTCAGTGACACCAATCCTTTCGCACACATTTTCAATTGTAGAGAGATATTCTTGGCTTGAAAAGAAGGGAAGCTTGTGGCTCTCAGACCACTCTTTTAACACCTTGTGTGGGGTTTTAATGCATGCTGACCAATTAACAACAGAGCCACCTCCCACTGTTGATCCTGCCAAAACTAGCACTCTTGAGTCCACAGAAGCAAGGATCCCTCCAGTTTCATATAGTTGATTCATGGAAGGTCCTTCTAGAGATGAATAATCCTGAGGAGTAAAATAGTCCCCTTTCTCAAGAACAACCACCTTGTGGTCAGCACTAGAACGAATAGCAGCTGCAACACCTCCACCACAACCTGAACCAACAACTAGTGCATCACATTGGACTTTGAGGATGTTGCTTTTAGAGTCTAGTGTAACATTGAGGCCTTTATTGGCAAGAGACTGTTGAAGAGTGGAGTCAGATTCATTGATGGTTTCTATAATTCCCTTTCCAAGGGGCCTAGTGTTAGAGGTTTTGGTTATTTTTCTCATCAGCTGGTACCTCATATCCAATGGCTTTCCGTGCTGGGTTATCAGCATTTTCATCAACCTGAGAAAAATTTCCAAAAATTTTCTATAACTGTCCATTTTTCAAAAAAAAAAAAAAAAAAAAAAACTTTTAGGCTAAAATAATTCTGGTCAATTTTCTATAACTCAAGTTCCTCAGCTTATAATTTGGTTCAATTCGTTTTGATAAGTTTTAAAAGTTTCACTTTACTCTATTAAAATGTCTCTATTAGACTAAGTGGGCTCTTCCGTCAATTTATTATAATAACTTAGTCAACTTGGTAACACTAGACAAACTTTAAGAGATATCACATCAAATCAGCCTTGACAAGTTATCTAAAATTAACACAAAAAGTGTTCAATTTTAGCCAAATGTGATCAAGGCTCAATTTACAAAGTTAGATAAATAATAAGAAACCAAGTTGATCTTTTTGTGAATTTACTATAATGAAAGGATGAATTTGGTCCAATAGAGTCAGTTTACTATTTTAAGGAACTAAAGTTAAACTTTTTAAACATAAAGGATCAAGTTTAAAACAAAATAAAATGGACTAAAAATTATATTTTAGTCAATTTTTAGCATGTTAAGTAGTCTAGTATGATTTCACTATGTGCAGATGACAAGGAACAATGATAGTTAATAAGAGAACTTTGGACCAAGGCTAAACAAGACCCAAGAGAAAAAAAAACAAAGAGGCATAACACTTTGCAGTAAGCAAAGGTCAGTCTAATGGGTGTAAGGAACCTATGCTTCAGCCACTTCTGCATAATCTTTTCCCTTTTCTCCAAAGATATGTTTGAGAAGTTGTGTTAACAAATGCTCTAAGGATAGTTGTTAAGGCATCAATTTTAGCCTAGTTGTTCTCTAACTTACGATAGTACAATGGCAATCAAAAACAAGGAGCAGGAGACAATTTTAGGCTTCAACAGGGACATAACTTAGGGGGGTTCAAATTTTGACATATCCTAACTAGTTAGAATTATCTTCGAACTTGAACTGCAAAGTACCTAATACCTATACATCAAAGTCTAACATATCAGATTTGATACATGATAACAATTATGATATTTCTGACTGGTTACTTTCCTTTTCTATCCTGACACTCTTTTCTCTAATTTTATTTTTTTCTCAGTAATATTTCTCCCTTGTTTTTTTCACTATCTTTTAATCCCACATCAGCAACAAGTTTCCATATGTCATATACAATGATACTAAAATCAATATAATTCAAATATGTAAGAATCATAAACCTTACCAGTTGTAATTGTCCGAAACCGCTCCTACCCTGCAGTATCCCAAATTTGGAGCTTGATCCGTTTTCCATTAAGCTCAATGGTTCTTATCGACCAAATCAATGCTGCATTAGGAAGGTAGGCCTTGTGAAGCTAGAGAGAGAAACTTATGGCAAACAAAAATCTGCAGATTTACTCCTAATTCTAAATTGTAAAAATGTACCCTATAGTTGTGATGAAACTAGTGGTGAAAGACCCATCAGAGAAACTCATTGATCAGGAACCCTTCAAAGGGATAATTAAAGAAGGATATACAATGCATGAAAATCCAGTAATTTGGAATTTCCTGCTTACATATGAAGTATCCAAAGAATAAGAAGAATGACCCTATAACACAAGCAATCACTGAGTTCCCAACAATAAAATTAGGCACCAGAGCACTGAAACACACCACAACTGAATTGGCCGTGTAAAGAATCAGCCATATCAGCAACAGAAAGTGCAAAAAAGCCACTATACTCAGGATGACACACGATAGCTTCCACAGGATGTCTCCTTCATTAGAATCTCCCTTTCTTGCAGAAAAATTCGTAGAGCTTCTATGCTGCTTGACAACAAAAACGTTAATATGAAAGCAAATAGACCCACCCTTTCAAAAGCTCCCTCTAGATCATCCTTAAGGTTACAAAAGATGGTTCAACAATCTTAATGCTTCTTGAAGCTTACATTTTAAAAACTATACTCAGGGCGCTTGGGTGTTATTGATCATGACGTGGTTGATTAACATAATATCCATAGACAGGTATTGTATTTTCTATTTTACCTTCACACCCTCTTTTGGCATAGCAGGTGCAGCGTGTGTAGTTTGTGTATTGTTCATGAGTTTGTGCGTGGCATCAGCCTTTGGGTTTTTCAACCTTTGCAAGTACAATTGATGTGTGATTTCTATAACAAGATTTGGAAATTCTCAGCAAGTATAATTTCTATAACAAGATTGATCTTTCTTTTTGTTCGAGGCCTCTTTATTCTATGCTTACCTTTTTCATTTCAATTTGAGGATAATTTCTATGCTTATCTTTTTTTGAATCATGCAGGATTTGTAAGGTTATATAGTGTGCTAAAATATTAAGAGAATTTTAACAGAGCAAGGATTTGTCAAGCAACAAGTGTCTGATATATTGGCTGCTTCCAAAATGAAATGTGAAATGGAAGTCGATATTTCACAGAAAAAAGTTCAGTGTCGTCAGTACAACTATCTATCTTATTTTTTTGATTGGCTACAACTATCTATCTTATTTGCCTGCCTTTATATCTTTCTTATGGGCTGACAGTGATTCCAGTTACTAGCTGCCTGCATTTATATCTATCTTACTTGTTTTTGAGTTGGTAGTGTAATTAAGAAAAGGCTAGGTAATTATTTTCCTTTCCAATCCAGTTGTCCAGCTAATGTTGTAGCAACCACTCTAAATGCAAATCTTGTTGATATCACTTTGCAGACACCCATGTTCAAAGTAGGCAGTAATGGTTTGTCAAGGTAAATCCCTTTTTTGGTCTTCACAAGACTTGTTTGAAATTGTGTGCTTACATAAAAAGAATTTGGTATGTGATAGGAGTAGGAGGTGGGGGCAGGTGTACAAAAGGAGGGACAATTAGCAAAATATAGTTAGTAATAACTAAGTGAATTGTTAGATAGTTAGTGGATGGGTTAGTATACATATATTGAAGTTGCTTAAGAAGCATTAAGATTGTTCAAGAAGCATTAAGATCGTTCATAAATGAACTATTGTATGAAGAGATGTTGGTTCTATATGAAGGGAATAGTTTCCCATATTATGATATACGAAGATTTGAATCCCTGATAAGAGATATGTCTATGTTTCTCTTTATTCTACATCTCAGCTATGGTAAGTCAATGCATATCCTTAAATTGTATACATGCATATGTTATGTTTACCTATTTATTGGCACATTCTTGTTCTGTGGGATTGGTATTGCTTCTTGAACCATTTATTTTCTAATATGCTTTTTCTGCTAGCTGGTTTGAACCATTTATTTTCTTTTTTTGACAGATTGATGCGTTCAAGCTCCTGCATTTGAAATGTGGAAAGATTATGGATGATTTTGTATGGCTTGATATGATCTTGGTTCCATTAGGCTTTTGAAGATTGTTTATGGTTCCAAAGTGGTATATACTCTTTCATGTACATGTACAAGTTTGCCTGTGAATGTTTTTGAGGTTATTTTCTTCCCATTCTGTATGTTGTGGGAAATCGGATTTTTGGTTGATTTGAAACCCTCAGGATTCTTAACTCTGCTTAGTTACAGCATATAATGTTACAAGTCTCAGTAGTGTTCTGTATTTTCTTTAATGATGTAACATAGTATTGGTACAATAATATGGATGTTGTAATGGTTTTAGGTTATTTGATCTTGTAATTCAAATAGAAAATTTTAAATAGTTTTCATATATGATGTGGTTTTAATGGTCGGAATAAATGATTCAATGGTTGTATTAAATGATTCACAGGTGTAAAATAAATTAAGCCAATTTAGAAACAAATAATTAATAAAAAAAAACCAAAATACATTTTTTAAAAATTAAAATAAAAAAAACTTAAGAAGACGGTTATTACGAAAAACCGTCATCGTAAGTCTACTTACAATGACGGTTTTCATAAACAACCGTCTTCGTAGGTATTTATTTTTTAAAATAATTAAAATTGAAATTAATACCTACGAAGACGGTTATTTAGAAAAACCATCATCGAAGGTTGACATACGATGACAGTTTTTAGTAATAACCGTCTTCGTAGGTATTTTTTTTGCAATTTTAATATTTTTAAAAAATAAATACCTACGAAGACGGTTATTAGCAAAACCCGTCATCGTATATGCATCTACTATGACGGTTTTGGTTAGTAATCGTCTTTGTAAGTATTTATTTTTAAAAAAATTAAAATTGAAAATAAATATCTACGAAGACGGTTATTTAACAAAAATCGTCATCGTAGGTCTACCTACGATGACGGTTACGGTTAGTAACCGTCTTTGTAGGTATTTATTTTTAAAAAAATTAAAATTGAAAATAAATACCTATGAAGACTGTTATTTAGCAAAAACTGTCATTGTATGCCTACCTACGATGACGATTTTTGTAAATAACCGTCTTCGTAGGTATTTATTTTAAAAAAAATTAAGATTGAAAATAAATACCTACGAAGACGGTTATTTAGCAAAAACCGTCATTGTATGTCTACCTACGATGACGGTTTTTGTAAATAACCGTCTTCGTAGGTCTTCATTTTTAAAAAAAATAAATTTGAAATAAATACCTGCGAAGACGGTTATTAAGAAAAATCGTCATCGTATGTCGACCTACGATGACGGTTTTTATAAATAACTGTCTTCGTAGGTTGTTAATTTTTTTAAAAAAATAAATTTGAAATGAAATACCTACGAAGACGGTTATTTAGAAAAACCGTCATCGTAGGTAGACATACAATGACAGTTTTTGTTAAATAACCATCTTCGTAGGTATTTAATTTTTAAAAAAATAAAAAAATTATATACGATGACGGTTTTTTTAACCGTCATCGAAAGTACCCCATTGTTAACGACACCCGTAACAATGACGGTTCAACAACCGTCGTCGTAGGGGTAAAATAACCGTCGTAAAAAGTCCCCTATGTAGTAGCGGATCAAGGACACGCTATTATATAATTTACTCACAATTTCTATTTTTACCCAATGATTTCATGTTTTCCTTTTTAGGGTGATGCTAATAGTGCATTAGATAGGTTGTGGCAGAAGTTAAGCAACACTACAAGTGTTAATAATTTTTTTTCTGAAGTTCTACATTTTCTGGAGATATTTCAGTATTATGATTGTGGCACTTCAATAATTTAGTTATAAATTATGCAATATTTTGTCTTTCTCAGCTGAAAGCTGCTTTTTGACTAATTGACACTGCATTCGTTTACTCAAATCCCTTCCATTGATATATGATTGATTATCTTTGAGAATCATATCTGTTTGGTTTACCTTTAGCTCAACTTGTTGATGTGATTATCCTTGTAGTAGTATAATATGATTTTGCACCTTCTCTACAACTTAATTGGAAGAATTGTGCAATAAGCTGAGTGGCTTTAATGATCTTTTAAGTAAGTGTTTTGATGAGAAACTTGTTTACACTACATTATTGGCCTAAATAACCTTTTTGGATAAATTTTACTAAATGCATTTCATTCATGAACTAAAATTAGCTCATGCTAAAGCAAGTGTTTCTTGTATATTAAATTAAAATTTAATATATATAGATTTATAACTTTTTAGTTATATTTAAATAAAGATAAAATAATTTTAGATTTATATTTTACTTTTAATATATTATAAAAATTTATTTTGTTTACAAATTGAAATATTGTATTTTTAAATAATTAATTTATAAATAATAAATCCAATAAATTTAAATTATACGATTTTAGTACTTGTAATAACTCATGATGTCTAAAACATTTGTGGTTTGTTTAGATTCTTTCTTAGACATTTCTTTAAAAAACTTTCTTAGAAAGTGGATTTTTTGCGACTTTTTTAAGAAGATTTCGAAGAGAATCGATGTAGAAATTAGATTCTAAGATAATTTAAAAATTATTATGAAAAGTGTTTACTTTTTATGAAAATGTTTTTGCTAGTAGTGACACTAGTGGAATGCACCATCTCATCAAGGCTCTCGGGAATTGATTCATTAGAAGGCACCCAAGGAGACTCTATAAAGGTTAACTTCGATGCCTCGGTCATCCAAAATGTGGGCACCAGAGTGGAAATGATCTGTAGGAATAGCATGGGAGAAGTCCTGGGCTTCGCCACAAATTTTTCCCCCACATGTTTTGAACCAGCCATAGCTGAAACTCATAACATTCCATTGGACCATGGTAGTAGCGGCCCAGCTGTCCCTCACATAAGTTGTTTTTGAAACAGATTGCCTGCAATTACAACTTATGTGATAGAAGAAGAACGTACATGATGAATCTTCCAAGACTGAGATCTTGCGGGACTGCAGCTCTCTAACCCAACGAGGGAGGAATGAAAAATGTTAAGAGACTGAAACTAAGCCAATAAAATAGGCAAAAAAAAAAACCAATTAAATACTTTTTTAATATTAAATTACGAATTTGAGACTGTTTAGAAACATATTACAAATTTGGGGCAGGGAGACACGCCCAAAATGGGCGTGGCTATAAAAGCTTGAATTTTTTACTTTTCACCACACTTACTGTTTCACCTTCTTTCTAAAAGTTTCTGAAGACTATTTCTCTTAGGTTTATGAGTGTTTAGCTTTGCAGCGAAGCTCTGCCAACAAGTAAGTTAATTTATTAATTATGCATATTAGTTAATATGTTATATTATTGAATTATACATATTGTTTAATTAGGTTTTTAGCAAACTGTTAGGTATTAGGATTTAGGGTTTAGTTTAGTTTAGGGTTTAGTTTAGGGTTTAGTGTTTAGGGTTTACTATTTAGTTGTTAACTTAAAATTATTTTACTAAAGTTACTTAGTGTTTACGGTTTAAGGGTTAGTGATTAGGGTTTTGTGATTAGGGTTTAGTTTATGGTTTAGGATATTAGGGTTTAGTGTTTAAGGGTTATTTGTTAAATTAAAATTATTTTACTAAAGTTACTTAGTGATTAGGGTTTAAGGCTTAGTGATTAGGGTTTAGTATATTGGTAAGGATTTTAGGGTTTAGTGTTTAAGGGTTAGTTGTTAAATTAAAATTATTTTACTAAAGTTACTTAGTGATTAGGGTTTAAGGCTTAGTGATTTGGGTTTAGTTTATGGTTTGGGATATTAGGGTTTAGGGTTTAAGGGTTAGTTGTTAAATTAAAATTATTTTACTAAAGTTACTTAGTGTTTATGGTTTACGGCTTAGTGATTAGGGTTTAGTATATTGGTAAGGATTTTAAGGTTTAAGGTTTAAGGGTTAGTTGTTAAATTAAAATTATTTTACTACTTAGTGTTTACGGTTTAAGGCTTAGTGATTAGGGTTTAGTATATTGGTAAGGATTTTAGGGTTTAGTGTTTAAGGATTAGTTGTTAAATTAAAATTATTTTACTAAATTTACTTAGTGATTAGGGTTTAAGGGTTAGTGCTTAGGGTTTTGTGATTAGGGTTTAGTTTATGGTTTAGGATATTAGGGTTTAGTGTTTAAGGGTTAGTTGTTAAATTAAAATTATTTTACTAAATTTACTTAGTGATTAGGGTTTAAGGGTTAGTGATTATGGTTTTGTGATTAGGGTTTAGTTTATGGTTTAGGATATTAGGGTTTAGGGTTTAAGGGTTAGTTGTGAAATTAAAATTATTTTACTAAAGTTACTTAGTGTTTACGGTTTAAGGCTTAGTGATTAGGGTTTTGTGATTAGGGTTTAGTTTAGGGTTTAGGATTTTAGGTGATTTCCCTACATATGGAGATGATATGATTATCCTAGGGAACTGGGGATGATTTGAGTGAGAAAGACATGTTGAAGTAGTGACTAAAACCTAAATAATTCCCTAATACATAGTTGTTAGTCAATTTATGCATGATGTGTAGGAAAGGTTCCTACAAGGAGTTTACTGGATATTTTCAATAACTTAAACTACCACTAAAAGTGCATTGTTATTCAAGAAGGATTGAGGATTTATCCATGGAAGTGTGTATTGATGCCGATTATTGGAACTTTTTTATTGTAACTATTTTCATTCCTATTTATTGGTCTTGTAAATATAAATTGTTTTGATTCTTTTACCTATACAAATAGAGCCTGCTAAGTTAAAATCAGTTGGACAATTCTCTTAAATCTTGTCTATTGTTTAGGGTTTAGGTTTTAAATATAATTTGTAATTATTTAGGTTATTTATTTGTAATGTAATTTAATTTAAAGTTATTAAATTATTAATTATTATATTGTTTAATTTATATTAAGATAGTCATACATGGCTGATTCATCATCTTCTGCTTCTTCACAGTCTGGATCCAATCATGAGGGTGAGGGAAGGGATCCAACGACCCATGTTATGCCTACCCTGTATAAGTGGGGTGATTTGCGGAGGCGTACCCAGCGAACTCATGTTTCACAGGCTGTGTAGAACGAGGACAGATGTCGAGTAATAAAGACGCGACGTGGTAAAGTTGCAGGGGGACCAGACTGTGACGATATACCTGACATTGTTGCGGTGATGTTAGGACAGGATGGATTCCTATATGTCGCATGCATGCGACATATTCAGGTATAAAATTATGAATTGAACAATTGTACATACGCATTGATCCTTAAAAATGTTTTTGTTTAAAATTGTACATCAGAATTGATTATTTTTAACTTGACTTTAGATCGATCCTGCACTTATCAGTGCTCTGGTTGAGAGGTGGAGACCAGAGACACTTACATTTCACATGCAGCAGGGAGAGATGACCATCACGTTGGAAGACGTGGTTGGTATCTTAGGTTTAGGCAATGACGACAATGTCGTCACCAGAGTCACGTCAAACGAGTGGGACACCGTCATCAAGGACGTGTTTGGTCATCCTCCCCAGGAAGGTGAGCTAAAAGGAGGATTCCTACGCCTGTCTTACTTTGATAGGCATTATGCGCATTGGGGTGAGGTAGCTGGGGATTTGGTAGAAGTCATGTGGTTTACAAAGGCGCACATTGCGCGTATGATTGGAGCATGGCTACTATCCAACAGATCCGGGGGAAGCATTGTCGGCTGTCGCTATGCCCCTTTGCTTCAAGGGGACATGGGATACATAGATAGGTATAGTTGGGGTTCCACGGTCCTTGCACATTTTTTTAGACAAATGTGCGAGTGTACAGATGCAGATAGAAGTGACATTGGTGGGTGTCACGTGCTTCTCCAGATATGGGCGTGGTTCAGATTCCCACCCATTGCTCCACATATTCCTCAGCCTACTCAGCAGGAGTGGCATTACGACCATAGGTATGTGTTCTTAATTTCTTTTATTTAGTATGTATTAATGAGTCTGATAAGTAGTCTAATGTCAATTATTTTCAAATTAGGTTTAATGCTTTAAGCAAGTTTCGAGCACACGAGCTTCTTTGGTATCGACTAGCATTAGATTCCCTTGCTCGAGATGAGGTACAAATTGTTATTTATATAAGTTTTGGTTGCTTTACTTGGATAATTTGCATTTTTTGTCGTTGTACTTTCATAATTGTAAATAAATTAATTGTTTTCTTCAGGTGGTTTGGCAAGCATATGTTGACTACCACTTCTTTGGTGCATCTGAACACGAGCGGCTGTTGTGGATGGCTACTACACTAGTTATATGCTTTCACACAATTGAGTATTCGCAGTCGGACAGATGCATGCGGCAATTTGGGAGGGATCAGTCAATCCCACGAAGGCCGAGGAAGCTGAAGGGTGTACATGACCTCTCATTGCAAGGTAAACCACATGATAATTGGGTCCGTAAGCTGAGACCCTTTATCCACCGATGGGAGGCTAGGGACCGGCACATAGAGCTGCCCCCCTACTTACTGGGTTACTGTCACCAAACCATAAGTACATGGTTTGGTTCAGGGAGAATAGGAAACAATACGTGTCAAAGATGGCTGCCAAGATGGGTCGTGGTGTAAGTGTTGTTTAAATTTAATTTATAAAATAATTTTCATTATAATGGCGTTATTGTTTGGACTAATGAATTTGTTTTGTAATTTGTAGCTTGATGGCTTGGAGATGCTGAACTTTGCAAGTGGCGGTCAGGAGTAGTTGAGATTCACCATGGACTACTTGCACGAGGAGGTGGGTCGCATTATGTGCATGTTCTGACAGAGCTATAGCTTGGAGAAGGCAGGCCCACATGCACCCCCATCACAGCTTCAGCAGGACCAATAGGTGTATATGGATGTTCCCCTTGGGAGATAGGAGGGACATGGACTAGAGCATCGCCGAAAAGCCATGCACCATGTTCCTGAGCCCATAGGAGTTCCCAGGCCTCGCACTGAAGGTTGGTTTAGGCCTCCAATGATAGGATCTACATACGGCAGCCAGCCTTTCTATTACCAAGCTACTCAGCAAGACGACATGGGGTATCAGGAGTTGAGCAGCCAAATTGACATTCCTCCACTAGCAAACTCCCAGACACAACATGTTTATTATGCTACTACTTTGTCCATGGCATCAGGGGACTGTGGGACCAGTAGTGACGTTCTTGCTTCGGAGTGGAGTGATGATGATATTGACAACCTGTTGGCTCAGGTTGATTATACTCCGGCCGATTGTGGGGATTGGCCAAGACATGTACAATATGGCACCCCACCTCTTGATTATCCCCGCCCATCATCGCCAGATCAGGGAACTCCATACCCACCTGCAGATTTAGGTCCTTCTCAGGCAGGCCCTTCCCAAGCAGGCCCTTTGCAGCCAAGCCCATCTCAAGCAGGCTCTTCTCGGCCCCGTGGTAGACGAAGGTTGCCCGATCGTCAAGTGCGTCATCAGCAGTGGCCACTTGAGTCATAGTTTTTGTTTTTTTAACCTTAGTGTTTTTACTTTTTTTGGTTTGTAATGGACTTTATTTGATATTCAGACATTTATAATAGCATTTTCGTGTAATGGATTAATTTCTTGTCTTAACATACCACGATCAGTCATGTACAACAGTTTTATGCTTCGCTGTATGCCAATGAATATAAATATCGCATTAATAAAAACACATACAATTCAAACACTAGGCCGTTACAACATGCGATTTCTATTAGTCACGTAACAAAATAAGAATAAAATTGTGAGACGTAAGGAGAGATAGTAAGTTATAATGCGAGTGTTCAAATTGATTACTTCATTGTGTCTTTCAGTTATGTAATGAAATGAGATAAATTATGAGACGTAAAGAGAGAGAGTATGTTATAATGTGAGTGTTCAAATTGACTATTTCGTTGTATTTGTGTAATGAAATAAGACTAAAATTGTGAGACGTAGAGAATGAGAGTAGGTTATAATGAGTGCTCAAATTAACTTTTTCATTGTGTCTTGAGACTGGAATTGTGTGATGCAATGAGAGAAGTTAAGTTATGATGTGAGTGTTTCCAAATTGATCCTTTCATAGTGTCTCTCAACCTCATATCAGAATAACACTTAAATTGTAAGACATTGAGAGAGAGTAAGTTATAATGTGAATGTCTAATTGACTGTTTCATTGTGTATCTCAATCGCACAACAAAATGAATTTGAAAGTATGAGACTAAGTAAAGAGAATAAATTATAATGTGAGTGTTGAAATTGATTTTTTCATTGCATTTTTCAGTCGTGCAACCTAATGAAACATAAAGACATAGAATAAGTTATTAAGTGAATGTTCAACGGCAAGTGGAACATAGCACGACAAGGCGGTTTTGTAGGTTATTCCTTCACTGGAACAAATCCAATAAGATTTGAAATTCCTTCAGGATGCAACATTGAAACATTGAAGGATGTTATCAAGAAAGTTGCACATGTTGGGGTTCTCCCTTATGGAATTCACAACTCACAGGTGGTAAGAAAATTGTTTTTTCGACAGCCAGCCCATTACGCTTATTCAGACAACACAATCGAATATCACATAAAAGAGTTAATAACAGATGAAGACGTGTTGAAGGTGTTAACAGAATCCAACTACTGGAAACATTTTTGTCCAATACACATCTTAACTGTTTTTAGCAAACCAGTTGCCAAAATGGAAGAAGACATGTCCTCTGCGCAACATATGTGAAACTGCTAATTAGTCTTGTTATTTTCGTATTTCAATTGTTATTGTTGTTTTCATTTTATTAAGTAGTGTTTATTAAGTGTGGTTATTTTCAATTGTTGTTGTTATTTCAATTGTCCGTTTTGTATTTTTCATTTCTTAAACAATATTTATTATTCGAATTGACAAATGATAACTGGACCGTCACTCGGTGGAGTAGCACCTTCATTACCAATTGGCTGCCATGGGAATGAGTAAGCCTGAACCAAATTGCTTACTAGGAATACATCATCCACAAACTAAAAAGGATTCTGACGAACATGTAAAGCAGCAGTTGCGGCGTGACTACATAGGTATTTGAAGGCCTTAAACTTACCACACTGACAAAAACGCTCTCCAAGGTTGACTGAATATGACCTCTCACAACCCTCCTCCACCTCAAATAATGTTTGTTCAACATTATATGTGCGTATGTGGTGGCCTGTAGCAACGGACTGATTATGCCTCATAGCATCAACCACATATTTGTAATGTCGCATTGAAGGATCAACTTCTGAAATAGTCGCCTGACCCTTCATTACAAAATATTGAACCAATATGTTGTACATGTGCTTCACCAGAGCAGTGATAGGCATGTTTCTTGCTCCCTTCAACATCCTGTTGACTGATTCGGACAAGTTTGTTGTCATATGGCCAAATCTCCTCCCTTCTACGTCATATGCACGTGTCCACTTTTCCTTGTGGATGCTATCAATCCATTCTGCAACCTCAGGACTGCTATCACAAAATCGTGCCAATGCTACCTCAAAATCAATTGTAACGCCCCAATTTACCAATCAGGGTCATTACTAACCACACATCACAATCAAGCATATAATCAAACAGAGTTGAAGCAGTTTGGAAGCATAAACTAGAAAGTGACGTCATCAAAGTCACTATCATGACACTGTACATAATAATATGGTGAATATACATAACAGTTCTCACTGTACAAAACAAAACTGTACAAATAAC
>PYAF01002728.1:220287-258593 GCA_007407185.1 Glycine tomentella | reverse complement strand
TCTGCTCTAGTTTACTCATATGGCGCGAATCGCGCCGTAACCCAAGCGGGTCGCGCCACATGCCAGAAAACCTTAAAAACTTGGATTTCAAGCCTCTTCCAAAGGACTCTAAGCTTGATCCTAATTCCTTAGCCCTTATACTCCAATTCATGCTTAATCTAAGCTTAACTACGGGATTAAAATTCCAGATATTACATCAATCATAGAGAGAGTGTAACCTGCAAGAGAATCATACCATTAACACTATTCGACTTACAGATACATATCCATTTAATATATTCATAATACTTGTTAACCATACCTAAATTCACCAAGGTCTTCTTCAATTGTTGATTCCTGAACTTTTGATTAAAATTACTGGCAATATGACAAAGGCAAAACACGTGATGAGCATAAGGTGATTGCCAACCAGGATGATTCACCACAACAGATAGTATGCTCCGGTGCCTATCTGAAATGAGACATATGTTTTGCCTTTGTGTAACGTGGAAACGAATGCTAACAAGGAAGTATTCCAAGGCTTCCAAAGTCTCTCCCTCAACTATGGCAAATGCCAATGGCAGACATTCATTATTGTCATCTTGAGTCGTGGCAATCAACAACTTTCCTGTGTACTTGTCATACAAATGAGTGCCATCAATTTGAATCATGGGTTTGCAAAAATTAAATGCCTCGCAACACTTTCTGAAGTCCAGAACATGCAATGAAACACACACTTTCCCCGCACCAGTCGATGTGCCACAAAATAATCATTGGTTTGAATATCATAAAAAGAACTTGGTGAAAAATGAAGCATGTAACCACACCACCTGGGCAAAAATGCATAAGATTCTTCCCAATCCCCATAAATCATTGTCATTACTTTCCGCTTCGCATACCAGGCCTTCCGATATGAAACTCTAAATCCATATGAATGGCTGATTCTCTCCAGAACCAATGCAATCGATACAGACGGTTCCTCCTTAATCATTCCTAACAATGAAAATGTAACATTCACATTAAAATGAACAACCTTAAAGAACCATTATTAAAGACATATAAAGGAAATTTAAAAAATACATACCTACTACAAGTGAAGCAATAACATCAGAATCAAGCTGTCTATGACCCTGTGTAATATGGTCATTCAGGCAATTGTGTTTCTCACCTCATCTTGAAACAAGCCACTTCTCACCAAACGCTGATTTAATTACCCTAACCCTCTAGGGGAAACCCTCGTTATGAGCAATACACCTCATGCTAAACTTGTTAGGCTTGCTCTCAACCACATATGCTTCTTGATGCTTCTTCATGAGGTTCCACTTAATTGCAATTTGTGTGTCCTTTTTGGAGGCAAATTCATGTTTAACAAACAATTCATCCTCTAATTGCCATGGACCCTGCACTAAACCCGAACTGGAACCGGTAAAAGATTCTTCTTCGCTTGGATGACTCCAATCAATATATGTGTAATGAGGAATTCCATCCCAAAAATGAACGACCTCAGCACCTTCAAATTCAAAATTAGTTGAATAAACATATCATGCAAACTAAAATACTATAACATACACATATACAAATTTTAGGCCACTTCATCATTCATTTCAGTTCAGTCATGTAACATACCTTCAACAGGTTGTTCTGATTGTGTACATCCAACGTCCGGATGATGACGGATTTGAGAGGACTCCACATCAGTGTCTGGTTGGAATTCAGTCGCATGCACACCAGCATCGTCGTCATTATCCGACGCACTACCATCCTCCTCAAGAAGACAATCTTCCATTTCAATGTTTTCATCATCGTCATCCATAACCCAAGTTGGGTCATGTGAATCTTCATTAGACACATTTACAAATGGAATAGCATATGACGATGTCTTATGTGCAGAATATAAAGGAACTGGCCTAATGGGTAAAACATCCTCTGTTCCAGTAAAGTCCACGTACAACTCTATAAAATCTTTCCTTGCCAGCTTGAAAAATTCTTCCATTAGCAACTCTATATCTTCATCATCCACAACTTGAAAACCTATGTACTGTTCAGGTTGTCATAATCTTCCCGTAAGCAAAGTGATATGTTGGTTGTCTTGCAGACCTAATTTTTGTCATATCTTCTGATGTAATTCACCAAGGGTTGAGCTTCGCTTAATACGTGTCTGCCTTTTCTCCCCTTCAAAAACAACACCCTGGCCACCTTCAAGTTTCCTTCCATTAAAATATAACACAACACGAGCAAACTCGTCACCACCTGAACTCATTTCTTCCAGTCAACAAAAACTTCTTGCCAGAGCTTCGCTGTAGAGATAAATTTGAAAAAATTGTGTTATAATATGTTATTACCATTACTCATAAATAAATAAATTCATAAAAAAAACATAAATGACATTAAACCCTAAACCTAAAACACTAAACCCTACGCCTTAAACATTCGCCCTACAACCTAGACCCTAACCTCTGAACCCTAAAATCTAAACCGTGCAACCTAAACCCTAAAATAAACTAAACCCTACACCCTAATACATTACAATTTTCTAAAAAACTAAACTAAACCCTAACCCTTAAACCCTAAATTGAACTAAATAAATTTAGTAAAATAATTTTACTTTAACAACTAAACCCTAAAAACAAAACCCTAGACTGCTACCCATTAAACCTAAAACACTAAACCCTACGCCCTAACCCTTCACCCAACACCCTAGACCCTAACCTCATATAAATAAATAAATAAAATAATAACGAATTAAAATTTAAATATAAATTCCACCTTAGACCTAATAATTTTTTAACACGGCCCTGTCCACCAATGTACATAGAAACAAATATAAAATAAATATATAGACGAAAAGTTCACTTCAGCCCCTAAAACCTAAACTGTACAACCTAAACCCTAAAATAAACTAAACCCTACACCTTAATAAACAACAGTTTTCTACAAAACTAAACTAAACCCTAACCCTTAAACCCTAAATTGAAATAAATAAATTTAGTAAAATAATTTTACTTTAACAACTAAACCCTAAAAACAAAACCCTAGACCCTTACCCCTTAAACCTAAAACACTAAACCCTACACCTTAAACATTTGCCCGACAACCTAGACCCTAACCTCTGAACCCTAAAATCTAAACCGTACAACCTAAACCCTAAAATAAACTAAACCCTACACCCTAATACATAACAATTTTCTAAAAAACTAAACTAAACCCTAACCCTTAAACCATAAATTGAACTAAATAAATTTAGTAAAATAATTTTACTTTAACAACTAAACCCTAAAAACAAAACCCTAGACCGTTACCCCTTAAACCTAAAACACTAAACCCTACGCCCTAACCCTTCGCCCTACACCCTAGACCCTAACCTCTGAACCCTAAAACCTAAATCGTACAACCTAAACCCTACACTAAAGTAAACCCTAGACCCTAATACATAACATTTTTCTACACAACTAAACTAAACCCCAACACTTAAACCCTAAAGTGAACTAAATAAATTTAGTAAAATGATTTTAATTTAACAATTAAACCCTAAAAACAAAACCCTAGACCCTAACCCCTTAAACCTCAAACACTTAACCCTACGCCCTAACCCTTTGCTCTACACCCTACACTGTAAACACCGAACCCTAAAACCTAACTCGTTCACCCTAAACCCTAAAATAAACTAAACCCTACAGCCTAATACATAACAATTTTCTACAAAACTAAACTATAACCTAACCCTTAAACCCTAAACTGAACTAAATAAATTTAGTAAAATAATTTTAATTTTACAACTAAACCCTAGACCCTAACCCCTTAACCTTAAACACCAAATCTTACACCCTAACCCTATGCCCTACACCCTCCCTAACCTCTAAACCCTAAAACCTAAAACGTACAACCTAAACCCTACACTAAAGTAAACCCTAGACCCTAATACATAACATTTTTCTACACAATTAAACTAAACCCCAACACTTAAACCCTAAACTAAACTAAATAAATTTAGTAAAATGATTTTAATTTAACAATTAAACCCTAAAAACAAAACCCTAGACCCTAACCCCTTAAACCTCAAACACTAAACCCTAAGCCATAAACACTGAACCCTAAAACCTAACGCGTTCAGCCTAAGCCCTAAAATAAACTAAAACCTACACCCTAATACCGAACATTTTTTTACAAAACTAAACTACACCATAAACCCTAAACTTTATACCCTAAAATAGTTCTATGTAACAGTCCCTAACAATTTCACATGGTCCTAACAATTTTATAATTCAATAATATAACATATTAACTAATATGCATAATTAATAAGTTAACTTACTTGTTGGCAGAGTTTCGCTGCAGAGATAACTCACTCACAAAACTTAGAGAGATAGATTCAGAAACTTTTAGAGAGAAGGTCAAAGAGTAAAAGTGACGAAAAAGTAAAAAAATCAAGCGTATAAAGAAGGGAGACATGCCCAGATTAGGCGTGACTACCCCTCTTGTCACGCCTAATCTGGGCGTGACCAATCATGCCCATTTTGGGCGTATCTCCCTGCCCCAGATTTGTAATATGTTTCCAAACAGCCCCAAATTCATAATTTAATATTAAAAAAACATTTAATTGGTTTTTTCCCCAATAAAATATCTTCCTACCCAATTAAAAGGAGACATTGAAAATATTTTATTACTCTTTCAAAATAAAATTCCAACTTTACCCCTTTCCACACAATCAGTCTACTGTTTATCCACCCCTTTACACACTAAACTCAAAAGTCACTTCATGCTCTAACAACAAAAATATCAAGAGAATCTGCAAAATGATCAAAATCGCATGAAGCTCCAACAACAATTTCCCATAATCAAAATTGGGTTAAGCATTCTCAAAATAAAAAGGTAGTTGCGTCAAAATATTGGATCTAGCAAACATTAATTGTAACCAATCATTGTCAGGAACCACGGAAGTTCCACTACTCCAGCGTGGCGTGCCCGGAGTTTCGCAAGGGAAACTGCAAAAAGGGCAACACATGCGAGTTTGTGCCAGCCATGCAAGGACAGCATAAGTTGACAGCGATGCATGTGTTTTTTTTCCTCACACGTTGGAGCAATTCCGCCTCTTGCCAACACAAGTCGTCGATGATCAACGAGATGGTGACAACATGATTCTTTTGAGCTTTGGCATTCGGGACAGTGTAGGGGATAGATTTGGAAAAATATTTTTTCTTAAAAGTAATTATTTTATAATTAATTAGCTTGACAGGTGTCTTCTATTATCAATTGGGTCTCTTTAGCATTTCTCAGGAGGAATATTCCATTCATTTTCAACAAAAGAGGTGGTAATTTAGCTGTGGATAAAATAGCTAGCTATTGGCTATTAATCTAAAAGAGCAATATTGGATCGAGGATGCTCCTCATCAAATATAGTCTATCATATTAGGATAAGGTTGGCAAAGCGAGTCAGCCCACAAAAAATGAGGCGGGCTGGTCCAGCCCACCAAAAATGCGAGGCGGGGCGGGTTGACCCACTTTTGCAAAGTGGACTGGAAATGTTAGTTCGTCCAGCTTTAACGCAGGCCAGCCCGCATAAAAATAATAAATAAATAAGTTAATTTTTTAAAAAAATACAAAAAAATTACAAATGTTATAATTAAAAAAAATACAAAGTTAAATAAAAGTAAATAATTTAAAACTAATGCTAAATAAATGATGTCATGTGATAATTCACAAAATTACACCATTTGCAAATTGAATTTATGGATGTAAACTGTCCAAAGTGTAATATGCTAGCAATGAAAGATTATTTGAAAGTATCATTATCATAAACATTTTAATATTAAAACTTAGAAGTTAATTAGAATACGCTGAGAGTGCAAAAGAGCATAAATTAAAAGAATATACCTATTTTAAAATATGTTAAATATATTTATTTAATTTTAATATTTAATATTTAAATAATATTGGTCCGGCGAGCTGACCCTTCCCGGCCCGCGTTTGGCCGACAATTTTGCGAGCCGGATTGATCCGTCCCGCTTTTGATCAGCGGGCTGATATTATCAATCCAGCCCGCATTTTTTCACGGGCTAAGCGGGCTGACCCAACGGGCTAGACCCGTTTTGCCAACCCTATATTAGGGGATGTCATTACTTCTGTTGGCACACTGCCTCCTTAATAAAATTACATCTTTGACTGTAAAAAAAACTATTAATATCTCCATTTATATTTTTCTCTTCTTATGTCCAGTTTAATTTTATTTATTGTTCAATGATCAAGAAAATACAGAAATTTTAGCTACATGCTAATATTTGCATTAATATTTTCTTCCTATGTCTAGTTTAATTTTATTTATCTTCATAATTTTAATATCGAGTCAAAGAGAATAATTCTATTGAAATATATGCTTGATTTTGGGTTTTATTTATCTAAACAAGTCTAAATTTTAGAAGATTCTAGAAGATACTCTAAGATAAAATTCTAGAAACATGTTGTAGAAGGATCTCCTTAAAAGATAATTTTAGAATAGTTTATAGAATATTCTAGAATGTATAAGTAATTTCGTATGTAGGAAGTTTTAAAGAATTATTTGTAATCATTAGATTAAGTATTTATTAACAAAATCCTAACTATTGATTTGAGAACAGCGACTAATATAAATAAAAATATTGTATTAGGATTTATATGAAGTCAAATCAAACAAAAAATCAACAAATATTCATTTATATAAATAGTTTTTTCCTTCAAAACTTCTTAATATTTCTCATTCTCAAATATTTCCTTCACTACTAAAATTTCATTCCAACAAACTCAGCATATGGATGTATATGCTTCGAGTTCTTGATTTGTTATCTTGTCCTTTGCTTAGGTGTAAGTTGAATGACTCGATTTGGTTCTATTTTTTCATTATATTGAACCCCCATTTGATTCTAGATTCAATCTTTTATCCCGCCTTATGCGTGTTTGGTTGTGGTTGCTCGATTTTTTCATTACAAAGTCATAACATGAATGCATAATCTGTATTGAGAAAAAGTTGTGCTTTTGATCGAGTGTGATGCTGCCATAGTAGAAATGGCAGAGAGAGTAAAGAATTAGGTTTAGTAATTTAAGAAAGGAACAATTTTTTGCCAAATAAGAAAAAAGATGAGTGTAAAAACATTCAAAATTGTATTTAAAATCAGAATAACTGGATACTTTGCTGTCAAATTATTGGTTCCCGTGGATTTATTTTAGCATTACGTACGCTGACATTTTTCTTTTTGAAATGCAACTTCTTATATTATTTCCGATAATAATTGTTGAATAATACATTCTGGAGGATGATTAAAGAAATGAGGGCTAGCTAGCATAATGACTGATCGTTCTCGTGCTTCAGACCAACTTGTGCACTCCTCCATTGCTCGAGAGTCTCCTTAGTTCTTTTTATTATTTGCTGAACAACATTTCATTCCTGGCTCTCCATCACCATACAACTCACTCCAACCTTATATACTCCTCCATCGTTCCTAGCAACAGAAAAACGAACTCACAAACTTTCTGCTTCGCCACTCCGTTGCTCGATCGCATAGCATAAATTGACATTACCCTGACATTTGTTATATTAATTGATTGTGATCTTAATAATTGGTGTTTATTTTCCTTTTATGACACAATTTAATAGGAGAAAACTAATCACAGTTTAATATGACATGATTATTACAAAATCATAACTAGCATATGTTTGTCACTACAAGAAATCCACAACTTACCGGCGGTTCATAAAAACAGCTGTTAAGTATTTTTTTAAAAAGAATTGTGTCACTTGTTTCCGTGAGAAACTTAAGTTATATTTCATGCGGTGAACTTTTCCTTTTCCCGGGCGTTTAGAAACACGTGAGAAACACTCCTTCACGTTTTCTCTTCACTTTTCTTAGATTTCAGAAACGCTTCGTCAGTTCTCTCACGCTATACTTCAATATTTTCAGATTTCTAAAACGCTTTGGGAGTTCTCTCTGATTTTATTCGATTGCTCTCATGCTGCGTGAGTTCTTTTGAATCCCTAAGGATAGGTTTGGGAATTTTCCACATAAACGAGGATTTCATTTATTTACTTGCTTTATAAGTTGACTTTCACTATGTCTGGGGTCTAATTTTACATGCAACATACTATCCTTTTGAAACTATGTTCATTCTACATATTTAAGTTGTTTAGACCAAAAATATACAATAATGTTCCTCTATTTTTCAATAATTTATAAAGAAATATATGAACAATAGAAAATATATACAGAATATTGTTTTTCATGGCTTAAAAAAGTTTTAGTCTTTATAATATATGTATTTTTTTATATTGGTCTTTTTAAAATATTTCTTTTCTGTTTGAATTCTTCTTCTTCTGTTTATTCATTTTAGTCTCACCAAGAGGTAGAGGTAAGGGGGGAATCGGCAGGGGTCATGACCCCACCCACCAATTTTTTTTAAAAGTGTGTTTAAATTATTATAAAAATAATTGTATGCTCCCTTAAAATTAAAATAAAAATTAAAAAATAATACATAAAATTATTATGTTCGATGGCACCTAGGGAGAGAAAGGAGAAAAGAGAAAAATGTAGGGATGACAAATAATATGATAGAAAGGGAGATATAAAGAAAATTGTAAATTCATGATAATGAGGGAGTGAAAAAGTGATATTATCATAGGAATGTGAGAATTTATTATTTAATACACATGAAACTTTATTTTTAATATATTTTTATTTAAATTTAAAAACTATTCTTAGGAATAATAAAATGTAACCAAATATATTTTTTTAAAAAAATCCAAAAACAGTATTTTCATGTCATAATTGAGTATATATTTTTTATTATAATAATTCAGTATATTTTATCACATTTGGTCATACATTTATTATATTTATACAATTAGATTATTTATATTTATATGATATTTATTTATATTTTCATCCTTTAGTGTAGTATAATCGTAGAATCCTAATTTGAGCAATTGTAATTCTACGATTATATTTATTATTTGATTCAAAACAATCACTCGCAAATATTACTTTTATTGACTTCCATATTTAATTTTTATAAGGATGCAATAACCGAATGAGCTAGTCTTTTATTATTATTATTATTATTATTATTATTATTATTATTATTATTATTATTATTATTATTATTATTATTATTATTATTTTCTTTTAGAAACACGAAGACACATTTGTTTTGACTACAAATTTCTGATTTCACTTTTGCGTCACAAAAGGATCGACCTCTACATCATAGCAGTTTGAGTCTCTGTCCCATTTAAATGAGTAAAGGATCTATTTCATCTTACAATGAGCATTTTTTTAAAATAGTTTATATTTTCATTTTTATTTTTATGTCATTCATAGGTCATGATGAGTATTTTATTATAAAAATCGCTTCTTCTATTTTGTGTAGCCATAATTTCATTATCTAAATAAAGTGTTTCGAGTCTCCCTAAGCAAAGCAACAATTTTTCCATTATATTTTCCTTAAACACTATTTATCTTCCCATTTTAAAGCCAGTGCAGCAATGAATTTTTCGTTTATTATATGATGAAAACAAGTTATTTATCATTTTTAGTCATTATTTATATTCTTTTATATTTTAAAAATAAAACATGCAATTTGGCCTAAAGGAGTGCATATGATTTTTTTTTTTTATTTGACTTCTTCAACCTCATTATGTTTTTTATTTTATTTGATTGCTAGGAAGAATCACATAGGCCTCCTTTTTCTTCTTCGATTCTATGATGAGTTGTTTATATTTGATTTTTTTTTTTTTTTGGATTTCATTTGCTATACAGTTCTTTTTCATTTTTTTCCACAATCTCGGTATTTTTTTTTCTTGCCAATTGACCACACTCATTGCATTGAGGTAATTATTTCTTTTTTTTTCAATTTATCCATTTGAGCAGCTTCTAATATATTTTTTTTATCATTTGCATCTACATTTGCAAAATGTTACTCTCTAATAATGTGTAAATAACATCCTATTGAAATGCTAAAATATCCAAATATTGAATGGTCATTGGAGAAAAATGTTAAATGACATGAAATTAAACCATGTAATGAAAGTATGTTAATTGGATAGGAAACCAAAATACAAATTACTGTTACTGCTTAAATATTTATTTTTTAAAGCACAAATTTATCTCAACCTTTAAAAGTTGTGTTTGATTTTGGATTGTAAAGAGAGCATGACAATGAAACAATTGGAGGCTAGGATTTCTGCTTCACAAAGAAAAATCAAGTCTATGATTTGATGATGTAATAAAAAATATTTTTAGCTAAATGCATATAATCATATCATATAAAATAAATTAACACAATAGTATATTAATGAAAGGGTAAAAAAAATCAAATGAAGTCTAAGTTTTTTTTTTTTATCACAAATGTTAATTTGTTAAAATATTAGCTTTTTGTTAATAAAAGGAATTGAATCACGATTTTTTTTTCTCTTTCCTTTTTACTTATGCAGTCCACCTTATATCTTTCAAAGATATATTAATTTTTAAAATTCAAGTATTACAAATAGCATAATATTAATTTGGACTGATTATTAAAATAATTAATTAAAATAAAATGAGATGCAAATAGCATTAAGAGTAATATATTTTGGTCTTGAATATATATTGAGATGATAAATGAAAGTTAATATATTAATCTATTAATAACAAAATAAAGAATTCTAATTTGCAATTTGGAAGTAATATATTTATTTCTAGCATGCTTTGTCATACATCAGCAACGCGATCTCCCAGTCTTCAACATGAGCTTCCAACTTGGAATGGTGGTTGTTATTATGGTAACTAAAGACAGATATATATATATATATATATATATATATATATATATATATATATATATATATATATATATATATAAAGAGAGAGAAGGGGAAAGAAGGGGTGCATTTTTTTCTGTCTAGGTCTTCTTACCCTAGGTGTGCTTGTTGTTGTGCATCCACACCTTAAGCACATGAGGTTTGATATATGCCAGTTTGGGCACAAAACTCCTGCACGACACTCTTCTCATGCTTCTGAATCCTCCACCCAAGCTTTTCCGCAAAGGCCAACATCTTTTTCTCTCTATATATCTCAGTCTCAGATAGCAGTTTCAGTTTCATACACTTTTTTTTTTCAGTACTTCTCTGTTTTCTCCCTGATCCCCCGGCCTTCTCTCGCGACTCTTAATTCTTGATCCGCGTCTTCCACTGGCTAAATCCAGTTACCTTGATAAAAATAAATAAATTACGTACACAAGCATTAATGTTAGTTTGAGGAGACATAAATTTCTTATTGGTGGAAAACATTAATATGAGATCATTATCACTATTAATACTGATTGATAAGAGCAAACAAAAGCTAATTCAATCCGGAAAAATCATATATATCTTACAATCGTAAATTTAAATTTTATTGTAAAATGTGAAAATTTTATTAATGAAAAATCTTTAAGTATTTTTGCAATTATAATATAGATTAAATATGTCATTATGATTGTGACCAGACACATTTTATAACACATTTCTTGTAACATGCTCCCTCCATTTTTAAAATAATTTTCGCACAGATTAAGAAAAACAATTTTATATGTTAATGAGAAAATTAAGAATTGATATTACATTAATATTATATGCTCAACAAATAATGAATTTTCTAAAATATTAATCATCAATTTTCTCAAAAATGATTGAAATGACTTATTTTACTTAATTTATATTCACTTTCAATTTTTTTTATGTTTATGTAGTACAACTCTTTTTAAACAAGCGAATTATTTTTTACTAAACAATGTACCTTTTTTATAACCAATATAATTAGGATTTTCGGTTCTTTCATGATTATTACACTTAAATTTATTGTCACTTTCCAAATATATGTTCAACTAAACAAATGCATTTTAGTTTGACTAAATTAGAGCAACACCTCCTGAGATTTTTTTAAAATTACACCTAAATTAAATCTCTTGCTTTTTTTACTGTTACAACAACCCCCTATTAGGAGTACACAGTGTAATGTTTTGCAAACAATTAATAGGAGATAATGTAATTTGTAAGAGGTGTCAACTTAATGCTATGAAAACAAGGGGGTTTAGTGTATGTGTAAAAAATGCAGGATATTATGTGTAATTTCAAGAAACCTTAAGGGATATTATTGTAATTTTACTCTTTTAGGATAAAGTCAAACAATAGCATTAAAGATATGTTAATTTATTTGAATAATAAAGGCGAGTCTTTATTAGGTGTAATTAATTTATTTGAATATAATAAAAGTGAGTTTTTAATACGAGGTGTGATTAATTTGTTTGAATAATAAATTGATGGATTCTTCGAGGACCCGTTAAAGATGTGATTTTTAATGGATCGACCATTACTTTTTAATGTTTATAACCACAATAATTAAGATATTTGCTCCTTCCTTGAAATCCTAAGATACTTCCATTAGTTTTAATTCTTCAGCTCAAGAGACTAATTAATCCTTAATAAAGAGCTTAATTACACTTAAGGTTCATTGTCACTTTCCAAATATATGTTTAACTAAATAATGCATTTAAATTTGGGTAGAGTCAAACAATGCATTGAAGACATTTTAATTTATTGAATAATAAATGTGGTTCTTTAATAGGAGGTCTGGGTAATTCATTTGAATAATAAATGGACGAATTCTTTGACAACTGATTGAAGATGTTATTTAAGGGACCATTACTTTTTACTCCAATTACAAAGAATTACATTAATATTTGCATATGTCACCATTTTTTTTTGAGAAAATAGAAAATGCACCCTCATTGGCCCTGTCGTTGTCATTATCATTGTAACATCCTGTATGCATTCGGTGTATTAACATATTATTATATCAGAATGGCGCAGCAATTATCATAATAATTAATGGCCACACCAAACCTGCAAAAAATGTTGGATCTCACAAAATCCACAACAACTTTAAAATCATTAGTTCTGGTGGCCTTAGCCTCAACCCATCTAGAAACATAATCAACAGCAAGCAAAATATATGAAAAGCCATGAGAAATAGGAAATGGACCCATAAAATCAATATCCCAGACATAAAAAATCTCACAAAAAATAATGGGTTGCTGAGGCATCTCATGTCTATGTGTAATTGTGCCTCCTGCTCTCTAACATTGCTCACAAGTGGTGGTAAAGTGATGAACATCTCTAAACAAGGTGGGCCAAAAGAACCCACAGTCTAATACTTTCCTAGCGGTCCTCTGAGGACCAAAATGACCTCTGGTAGGTGTGCTATGACAAAACTGAAGAATAGACTGAATTTCATGATCAGGCACACACCTTCGGATCACTTGGTCACTACCAAACCTCCACAAATAAGGATCATCCCAAACATAATATTTGGCATCACTCTTAAGTTTATCTATTTGGGACCTAGATGCATGAGGTGGAACAACAGATGCAACAAGGAAATTAACAATGTCAGCAAACCAAGGTGTGACATGGGATGAATGCAAATGCATCAAGTACTCATCAGGAAAATTATCACGAATGGGAAAGGACTCAAGAGGACCCTCAATCCTGCTCAAGTGATCAGCAACCAAGTTTTCCGTACCACTTTTGTCCTTAATCTCAATGTCAAATTCCTAAAGAAGAAGCATCCACCTGATCAATCTAGGTTTAGCATCAGGCTTCTTTAACAGGTATTTCAAAGCTGCATGATCAGTAAAGACAGTGATATGGGAGCAAACAAAGTAAGATCTAAATTTATCTCAAGCAAAAACAATAGCCAAAAGCTCCTTCTCAGTGGTGGTGTAGTTAACTTGGGTTGCATCCAAAGTGCGTGAAGCATAAGCAATAACATGGGATAGTTTACCTATTCTTTGTGACAACACAGCCCCAAGTGCATAATTAGAGGCATCACACATGAACTCAAAGGGAAGCTCCCAATTTGGCGTCTGCATGATGGGAGAGGTAGTCAGCTTCGTCCTCAATCCCTCAAATGCCTCTTTGCAAGGCTGCTCAAATGTAAAGTCTACGTCCTTTTGGAGAAGCTTTGACAATGTCAATGCAATTTTACTGAAATCCTAAATGAATCTCCTATAAAAACCTACATGTCCAAGAAAGGAACGTACTTCCCGAACAGAAGCGGGGTAAGGCAAAGAGGTAATCACATCAATTTTTGCCTTATCGACCTCAATACCTCTATTAGAGACCAAATGTCTTAGGACTATACCCTCCTGCACCATGAAATGGCATTTCTCAAAGTTAAGAACAAGGTTAGTACTAATACATCGGTCTAGCACTCTAGAGAGACTATCCAAACATGCATCAAAAGAGGAACCATAAACAATGAAATCATCCATAAACACCTCCATGCAACTCTCTAATAAATCAGAAAAGATGCTTACCATGCACCTTTGGAAGGTACCAGGTGTGTTGCATAGGCCAAAAAGCATCCGGGTGTAAGCAAATGTGCCAAATGGACAAGTGAATGTAGTCTTATGTTGATCCTCTGGTGCAATATGGATTTGCATGTAACCGAAAAAACCATCAAGAAAGCAATAATATGATTTACCTGTCGACCTCTCTAAAACTTGATCAATGAAAGGCAGAGGGAAATGGTCCTTGCGAGTAGCCTGGTTGAGTCTCCTGTAATCAATGCAAACTCACCAACTATTGGCCACTCTAGTCGGAATCAGCTCATTATCTTGATTCTTCACAACTATGAGGCCCTACTTCTTAGGAACCACTTGGACAGGTGAAATCCAAGTGCTATCAGAGATGGGATAGATGATCCCTGCAGCTAGTAGCTTCGTCACTTCCTTCTTCACCACATCAAAAATAGTGGGATTCAGCCTCCTCTGTGGCTGCCTCACTGGTCTAGAATCATCCTCCAAAAGTATCCGATGCATGCAGATGGAAGGATTAATTCCAGGAAGATCAGCAAGTGTCCAACCAATGGCCTTTTTGTGGCCTCTCAAAACATTCATCAACTTCTCTTCATGCTCCAGTGGCAGACTACTAGATATGATGACTAGAAGCTTCTGAGCATCATCTAAATATGCATACTTGAGGTGATCAGGTAGTGACTTCAGCTCCAAGGAAGGTGGCTGAATAGTGGAAGGTAAGGAAAGACTAGGGGCTGAGGGAAGTGGGATAGTAGGCTCAAAACTTGTATCTGTACCTGGAACACAATCAGCGTGAAGTGCGGAAGAAATTTTCACACAAATACTACACACGACAGCAGAATCATCACAAGTACAATTACAAGAACCAAGATCAAAATCAGAAGAAAGATAAAAAAAATCAGAAAGTAAATCAGAAATATCTACACTATTTATTGCAGCATCAATGATATCAAGAAAAAAAACAGAATGCTCCTCTACAGGATGTCTCATAGCCTCAAAAATGTTAAACTGAACAATGTCATCACCAAACTCCATAGAAAGAGTTCCTGCATGTACATCAATTTTGGTCCTGGTTGTCATCAAGAATGGTCTCCCTAGGATCAATGTGGACCCATGGCTGGAAGACTCATTCTCCATATCCAAAATGTAAAAATCCGCTGGGAAGATCAAATTATTAACTCGCACTAGCACATCTTCAATAAGTCCAAGTGGAAGTGCAACACTCCTGTTGGCCAAGTGAATGACAACACCAGTGGGTTTCATCTCACCAAGGTGTAGTGATCTGTAAATTGATGTGGGCATGACATTAATGGAGGCTCCAAGATCACACAAGGCATATGTAAAAGTAATATCTCCAATGGTGCATGGGACAGTGAAAGTGCCAGGATCCTTGCACTTCTGTGGAATGGCATCAACAATTTTGCCCTATATCAGTGCGGAAACATTTCTGCCCATCTTCACTTGCTCATTTCCCTTAAGCTTCCTCTTGTGGGTGCACAAGTCCTTCAAGAACTTTGCATATTTTGGAATCTGTTTGATGGCATCCAAGAGGGGAATGTTAACTTCCACCCTTCTGAAAGTCTCAAGCAGATCAGAATCAAGCTCCACCACTTTCTTTGCAGAAGTGGCTCTAGAAGGAAAAGGTAAGGGAATCTGTTTTGGTGCAGAATCTATTTTGGCACCATCATCAACTTGTTTACCAGCATCGGCATCAATTTTAGCACCAGCATCTGGAAGTTCCATGCCACTCCTCAAGGTAATAGCACTCATATTCTTTGGATTAATAATTGGTTGTGTTGGAAGGTTACCAGAACCTTGTTGCTGCATCTGGTTGACAGTTGTAGCTAATTGTCCAATCTGAGTCTGCAAGTCCTGGATTGTGACACTGACATTTTGTTGAAACTGGATATTGCTGGTGGCTATTTGCTTCATCAAATCCTCCAAGGAAGGTCCAGAACTGGCCTGCACAGGTTGTGCAAGTGTAGGTGCAAGTTGCTGGAACTGTGACTATTGTCTGAAAGGAGAAGGTTGGTATTTGGTGGTGGCAGGCTAGAAGGGTTGTTGTAGAGGTCTAAAGGGCTACTGTTGTTGTGGACCAGGACCATACCTCAAATTTGGATGATCTCTCCAAACAGGATTATAAGTGTTGGAGTAAGGATTATACTGTTGTTGAGGTCTAAATGACTGACCAGGTTGCATGGCAGAAACTTTAGCAGGTTGTTCTGTCTCTTGGAGAGTGGGGCATGCATCTATGGGATGATCAGGCGCATAACAGATACCACAGCGCCTTGGTTGATTGGCTACCATCACATTCTGTTGTTGACCAATAGCAAGCTTCCTCACAAGGGATGTCAACTCAGTCAATTTGTTCTCCAATCTCTGGTTATCAGCAACCATAGAGACAGAAGCTTCATTTATGGCCATCACTTTGGATGTTGCAACTCTAGCCCAAATTGTTGATAGTTGGCTGCCATGTTAGAAATCAACTGCCTTGCAGCAAAAGGGATCTTGTCCATCAGAGCGCCTCTACTAGTTGCATCTATCATACTCCTATCCATCAACATCAATCCTTCATAAAAATACTGAATCAGTAATTGCTCATTGATTTGATGGTGAGGACAGGTAGCACACAACTTGTTGAATCTCTCCCAATACTCATACAAAGACTCTCCATGAAACTGCCTTATGCCACAAATTTCCTTCCGAATGGATGCTATTCTAGAGGCAGTGAAGAATTTCTCCAAGAATCTTCTCTTCATGTCTGTCCAAGTGGTGATAGGATCTGGTTGAAGGTACAACCAATCCTTAGCAACACCATCCAAAGAGAAAGGAAATTCCTTCATCTTCACATAATCCTCATGAACGTCATGTGGTCGCATGGTGGAACACACCACATGAAACTCCTTGAGGTGTTTATGTGGATCCCCACCAGCAAGTCCATGAAACTTAGGAAGCAAATTGATCAGTCCAGATTTCAGCTCATAACTGACCTCAGTCTCAGGATATTGAATACACCAAGGTTGGTAAACAACATCAGGTGTAGCTAACTCCTTAAGGGTTAGGTTGTTATCGGCCATGATATCAAGATGTGTAGAAGTAGAAGAAGTTGAAGTAGATTCAGGATCAAAGTCAGAATACGCTATGCTACTGTATAAAACTACACTATCAAAGTCATCTAACCTAAGGTTATGTCTGTTTAATCTGTGAAATGTCTTATCTATCTCAGAATCAAATGAATGTAATTCACTTGATGTGGACCTAGTCATACACAATGCAACTCATAAAGGATAATAAAAAGCACAAAAACAACCCTAAAAAGTTTATACAAAAACTTAATTTTTAAAATTTCAGACTCTTTTTTTTTTTACTCTCGCGCTATTAGCGTGAGACTGGCGCTATCATTGTGGGATGTTCGAACCTATGGCGCGACTAGCGCCAGGTCTGGCACGACCAGCGTGAATTGTTCAAACCTATGGTGTGACTATCGCCACAAGCCAGGCGGTTAGCATGAGAAACCAAATCAGATTCGAATTCTTGGCGCGATCGGCGTGGATTCTACGCGATTAGTGCCAGGATTCTAACAATGGGTCCTGGGTTCGAATTCTTGGCGCGATCAGCGTGGATGGTCACACTGGTATCACCAGCTGGGGGTTTTGCTCTGTTTTTCTGGGTTTTCCTCTATTTTTATGGGCAAATACAAAGCTAATGCAACAACCACAAACACATAATCATGTAACAAGCATAGTTGTGCAACAAAACGTAAAAATGCAAGAATTAAAACTACTTCTATGGACTAATTGCAATGAATTAAAAGTAGCACACAATGAACCTTGTTCCCCGACAACGACGCCAGTTTTGATATTACGTTGTCAAGACGCATAAAAAACAATTTAACTAAGCTAATTCTGTAGCACAGGGTTAACCTAGGTCGACTCAGAGACACGATCAATATGGTTCTAGCTTCAAATCATTGGAAATAATAAGGGGGAATTTTGTCGAACAGTTGGTATGCGTAAAGTAAAACATGCAAGAACACAAACTAAAATTAAAGAACAATGCAGAAATTAACAAGATTATCAAGGAGTAAAGTAAAACAGATTAGAAAGCATCAATCCAATTCACCAACCCAAGCTATTCGAATCATCATCATTCCCATAAATTGATTCTATCATGAACATTTATTCAATCTCAATAGAAGCAGTTCAATCGATTCTACTCCTAAATTAATTGAAACCACAACCCTAATTGAAATATCATTCAATTAATCTTGTGATTATCATTCGAAATTAGGACATGAATCCATAATCCTAACTCACTTTCAACCCTAAATGCATTCATAATCATGAAAACATAATAGAAATTGAAGAAGAAGGTGAATATTCAAGTAGAATTCGAAATACTGAACCGGAACTCCAATTCTTCTCTTGCTTGAGTTAGATCCTTGGATTGATTAATGATTTAGCCTTCCATGATGATCACCAAGGAAAGCCCCATGAAGTGAGTGCAAGAAAATGGAAGAATATCAAAATGCAAATGAAGAAGATGAAGAACAATAAAGAACAAATGAGAGAAAATGAAGAACAAGCTTTTGATTCTAAAAACTAAAGAAAAGAAATATAAAACTTGTTTATTGAATTGTGAAGTGTTGTCCAAGTTTCACTAAAGTCACTAATATATACAGTGACTAAGTTCTGAAAATAGAATGAGCCATAAACAAATCCAACAATCTAATTATTTACTATTTACACCAATAAAATTAAAACTCGCAGCCAAATTACAAGTACAGAGGTTCCAATTTTGAAGCTTAAAATGACCTTTCAAATGACAGAATTGACCTCAGGCTATTTCCAACAAACTTATAGATCTTTTTGTTATCTTTCTAGGGACTCCTAGAACGCTCCATTCAGAGTTCCGTAGCACTCTATAGGTCCTATACAAGTCAGATATGTCAAGTGAGCAAAAATCCGAAAATACGCAACAATTAGCAATTAAGCCCTCTTACTTGCCTAAGCCAAAAACTGAATTAGAATAGGAAAATAAAGGTCCAAGAGAGGTCAAATAAGTTAAGAAGGATAGAAGAATATTTAACTAAAAGCACTCCAACACACCTTAGCATGCATTCATAAACGTGATTCTTTGGATGATTTTGTTCTTTAACATAAAATTGATTCATTTAAAGACATCTTAATAATAACTTTAAGTGCTTAATTTAAGTGTTAGTATCACTATCATATATTTGTTTTTACTATTTTTTTTATCTCTATATATTGTATCACATAATTTATCAAATTTATCATTTTTTTATTTCTTTAATTTTTCTCTTCTTTAATCACAAGTGGTCCACCATGCTCAAATATTTTGCACCCTTGGATTAATCAATGGTATTGTACACCTCCGACACCAAAACTTTACTTTTTCGGCAACTACCAATGGCCTTTGAGAGCTCTGTGACCACCCATTACTATCATTCCCCTCTATCACCACCTACCAACTCTCATTCCCCAAATCTCAAACTCCACACCACCACCTCATGTGAGGTTCCTTTTCTCCTAAAAAGTGTTGGAGAAAACCAAATCTGGACTTGAATTACTATATTCGAACGAGATTAAATAACACATGCATGTTGTTTAGACAGAAAAAAGTAATTTATTACTGTAAATATTATTTTGGTCAAATTTGTATGAATCATATCTTTTTATAAAATAGTAATTTTTTTTGTTAAATTTAATAATTTCTGAAACATCTATAAAAAAGTGGTGTGCTAGTAGTATTGTAACTTTGCAAGGTTGATATATACAGCCAATCCTTTTGTACTATACTATCAGCTATTAAAAGGAATTAAATCATCACTGCGATGTGGACTAAATGCAGAATAAGAGTAAAGTATTAAATAAGCTTATTTTGGACAATATTAGTTCTGTTTGGCAGTCACTTTCAATTTTCAAGTTTGAGAGACTAGACTAACTCAACTTGCCTAGTTTTTTCTTAATTAATTGAAACTTTACTTATATGGAGATGTAATAGTCCATACATATCCGCATTAATATAGATGGCTCATCTTTTTTCACATCTGCAATTAGTTTGATCGAGGGACAATCAAAATAATATAGGGTATACAAAACATGCCTCCAACTATTGAAGAAAAAAACAATAACCAATGTATTTAAGATTTGCATATATGCACCCAGAAATGTTTGAATTGAACAAAATTCCAATGGTATGCTAGAATACTATTGAGTGAAACGGAATTTGACAGTATGATCATCATCAAAAGTTGCATACAAATGTAAGGCTACATAAAGGATTAATTTATTATTATGAATTCAAAGTAAAAAAAAAACAATATAGATTAATTTATTATGAATTAAAATTTTAAAAAAAGCATCATACATATTGGCCAATATGTATGGGTTTAACACAAATTTTTTTACAAAAAAATGAAGTGGCGAAGAAACTCATAGCTGCGGTGACAAGGAGATCATCGACGAATGAGGAAGTTGTTGAGATCAACGAATGGTACGTGAAGAAGAAGAATGGTTTGCGAAGAAGAAGAAGAATGATGCAAGGAAGGAGAATGGTCTATGAAGAAGAAGAAGGCGAATGGTGCGGGAAGAAGAAGTGAAATGGTGCGAGAATCTGTCTGTACGAAACTTAAGGTTTTTCCAAAAGGAAATTTCAGAATTACACTGTTTATTGCTGGATGTATGGGATATTTGTTGGGTGTAGGAAGAAAATCCCCTTATCAACCCATCACATTCAGTTCCATTCAAGGAAATTACTTCCTGCACCTCCAAACAGACCCAAATAAAACAAAACTATCCTTCCACCCAACCCCATCGTGCCCCACCTCCCCCTAACCTCCAGACACCACCGCTCCATGCAAATACCACCACCCAACATCACAGACCACATTCAACAACTCCATGCAAGAAAGAAGAATCCAATGGAGCAAAAGAAGATAAAGAGGTGTAAAACATGCCTTCATTTTGGAATTGCGAATTTGCAACAGACTACTTATTTTTATGTTTCTAGAACAACCTTTTTGGAATATCCTTTTTGAAAGGATAATAACATGCTTCTGAAACAACGTTTCTATAAGGATACTGACATGCTTCTAGAAAAGGATGTTCCAGAAGTATGTTAATATCCTTTGGAAAAGATTGTTCCATAAGCATAAAAAAGAATAATATGCTGTAGGTTTGCGATTCTAGAATGGAGGCACATTTTACACCTCAACATCTTCTTTTTCTTCGCCTATGCCATCTTCCCTCACATAGTTGTCAACAGTGATATTGGGTGGTATTTTCGTGGAGAGATGGTGTTGGGTGGTTGGGGAGGGGTAGTTCTGTCTATTCGAATCCTTTTAAAGGTGTGGGAAGCAAAACACCCATTTAAAGAGGGGCCTCATGAGAGGCCCATCCTAGTCAGCCCTAATAAAGCGGGTCAGGGTCAGCCCACGATCGCAACTAGCTGCTTGTGAAAGACGCACCGCGCAGCATGCACTTGCAGCAGCATTTGAACTCTACTATAGTTTTCTCTCTGTTCTTCTCAAAGACGCACACAACCTTCTAAAATCAAATTGGTAAGATTCTGCAACACCTTATTTCTGCATTCAATCCATTTTATTTCTGCAATCAATCCATGAAACCACGAAAATCGTCCCTTTTTTTCTTCGTCTGTATTTTGAATGGCTAAGATTATGGTTTTTATTACTTGTTAGATTTATCCCCAATTTCATAGGTTGAATAGGGTTTTAATGCAATTAAAATTCGAGTGAAATTGATTTAATTTACTTGTTAAGTTTTGAAATTGATACATATACATACATACATACACACTTCCCGTTTTGGGCAGCAAATTATGGAAGCTGCTTTATGATTGACAGTGTTACCCTTTTCCATGACTTAACAACAGGTTTGGCTCCTCATTTCCCGCCTCTCACTGGAAAGCAGCAAAATCACATTGTAAGAGTTGTTTAGGGCTATCTTTCTTTCTCTTTTCCATTTCTTAGAGAACCACTGGCTATTCTTTCTGTGGTTATTAAATTAATAAATTGTTTTTGGCTTGTAAGAGCAAAGCACACTTTGTAATTTGATAAGTTCCATTCTTGCAGTATCTACTATCTATCTGTTCCTTTTGTACTCTGAGTGGGTAGAAGTCATGGTAAGGCTCACTGCTGACTTGATTTGGAAAAGCCCTCATTTCTTCAACGCGATTAAAGAGCGTGAGTTAGATCTCCGAGGCAACAAGATAGCTGTAATTGAAAACTTGGGTGCTACTGAGGTGCACAATTTAATCTTCCTTCCTTTTAGTTTCCCCTTATATTTGAAAGTATTTATTATTATAATTTTGTCTTTATATGTGCTTCAATTATAAGAAAACTTCATCCTGGTGTTCATAAATTTGCAATGGATTTTCCTGTAGGACCAATTTGACACAATAGACTTATCTGACAACGAGATTGTTAAACTCGAAAATGTACCACATCTTAACCGGTTGGGCACAATGCTCATTAACAACAACAGGATTACTAGAATTAATCCCAACATCGGAGGTACTATTTGAACTTTGAACTTTCTTTGAACTGCACATCCTCATGTTTGCGCTCTCTTTCCTTCCAGTTGTTAGCTACACAGTACCTTACTTTCATTTTGTATTGCAGAGTTCTTGCCAAATTTACACACTCTAGTTCTCACAAACAACAGAATTGTAAACTTAGTTGAAATTGATCCTTTAGCATCCCTTCCAAAGCTGCACTTCCTTAGTCTGCTGGACAACAATATTACAAAGAAACCAAATTACAGGCTTTATGTTATTAACAAGCTGAAATCCCTCCGGGTGTTAGATTTCAAGAAAGTGAAAAATAAGGTAATTCCTCCCCCTCCCCCTCCCCTTCTACCCATACGTATCTTTAATTGGGTTTGTTGTTTGAAATGAAATATGAAAGATACGATGTTCTGGTAATGTCGGCATTCAATTGATAAATCAGCATTTTAAGCATGAAAAACAGAACTACCAGTGGCTGGCACTGAATGCCAAGGCCAAGTGGGGAAATTTTACTGCATAACTATGTATACCTGTAGATTATGGACTAATTTTTCGCCAGGCTGCTTTAGCTGTTGCTTTGCTTAAGCTTTCGTATACTGAATGACTTCAAATTCTACCCACAACTTGGGTGGAAGCTTTATGTGTCTAGCAAAGTAGCATTGTTAGAAAAGAAAGAAGAATGGTGGTATATTTATCTATACTAATGTATAATCTCTCCAGCCATTGCCTTATGTACCATTTTATGTAGTATGGCCCACTTTTTTTTTTCCTCTCACTCTCTTTTACTTTACTCTGAGGCCGAGCCTTGACACATTGGTAAAGTTGTGCCTTGGTGACTTGTTGGTCATGGGTTCGAATCCAGAAATAGTCTCTTTGCATATGCAAGGGCAAGACTGCGTACAATATCCATTCCTCTTACCTTCGCATAGCAAGGAGTCTTAGGCAATGGGATATGTAGTTTTTTTTAGTTTTTTCCTCTTTTACTTTAAAATCTCTCTTTGTTCTTTCTATCTCAATTTCTCTAACCTGCCTGTGCATAGCATAGGCTCTATCTGTAGTTAGGTATATATCTTATTTCCAATTACACATACCCTTCAATTATATTTCCTTCTTTTGATGGTTTGTTATATTCAATAACTAATAGGAACGGTTGGAAGCCAAAAACTTGTTTGCTTCAAAAGAAGTTATAGAAGAAATTCAAAGGACACCAGCAAAGACATTTTCAACTGGTGAAACTCCAAATGTTTCTGATGTGATTGAGGAACAACAGACACCCAAAGTGGTTGCTCCTACACCTGAGCAAATTATTGCTATTAAGGTACAATGATACTTGAACTTGCCAATTTATTTAAGGCTTATTACTGTAGGGTTGAACATGTGACATTCCTGTCATGGATTAATGCTCAATTCTGATCTATAATTAATACATTCTCCCTTTTATGCATTTGATGTTGCGTGCTAAAAATTGTAGATGAGGTGTCCTTCTTGCTTCTACCCATAACCTTAACTGCAAACCATTGGAAGCTATTCCAAAGTCTAATGTAGAAGGACACACTCAGTGATAACCAAAGATTCCAAAGAGATTATTCCATTCCCTTGTAGTCCAAAAATAACTGGGCTAAACCAGAACTTGGCATGTTATCTTTAAATATGTGACTAGCCCTTTCTATCAATCCAATTAAATACCATTGTCCAGACAAAGTACCCGACCTACATGTCTGTTCTACTTCTTAGTGATTCATTAATCAGGAAAGAAAAATACATTGATTTAGTTAATCTTACTTAGTTTCTTACATGTTGTTAAGAAGAGAGTGAGAGAAGCAAAGCTATTTTGAATATGCCTTTCTGGGTTAATCTTCCACCCAGCAGATTGATTTTATTTATAATCAGAATGATTACATGGATAATAAATAACTAATACTGTTTTCAGGAGAACAATTAAAATATCACAACTTCCTAAGATACATTGAACCTAACTAACTATTAACTAAGCTACTTGGAAAGGAAATTATCATTAAATGCTCCTCTTTCCAACACATGTAAACTGAATACCCAAGTAATATTTCTGTTAACTAAATTAACCAGGCCCCAACTCTAAGAGCTGTTAAATTTTCCATTTGACCGTGCTTTATCTTGAAAGTGTAACTCATTGTCCTACAAGTTACGATTATGCTGTAAGATGCCTATACCTGCTGTCCTATAGGCCCATGTGATAATTTTTTTAAATGCTAAACCATTTTCTGATAGATCACCTTACATGCTCTTGTGATATTATCTTCAGCTAAGAAATCATTTCCATTCTACATTATAGCAAATGACTGTATTCATAACCTAGAGTTAACTTCTCTTAGAAGCTGGTACATCAGGCAGCTAATTTTGGTTACCTATGGTTGACATGTTTGTGCTATATGCAGGCTGCCATTGTGAATTCTCAGACTCTTGAAGAGGTTGCTAGACTTGAAAAGGTGCCTGCTTTTCTAAATTAGATAATTGCTTATTGGATTTTAATTTTTGTATGTGTCATACTCATGCTTAACATGAAATATTGAAATTACTGTAAATAATATGATAGGATAATTTATAACTAATGATCTGCTGTTAGAGGGAGCATCTAACGGGAGACTCCTATGAAATATCTCACGTGTCATTGGAGCATAGAAACACTGGCATGTTCTCAGTTTTTCTGTCAAAATTTGCTAATTTCTGGCTTAGAATATGAAGATTGGATTATTTTCCATGTGGGGTAGATTGGATTTGGTTTGTTATAAATTGAGGAGTTCCTCTTGGTTTTCTTTGTTGGTTGAGAAATAAGGAGGGAAATTGTTTTGGGATTTGTTAGCATTTGGTCTTTGGTAGTCTTGTTATGATATTTCTCTGGCTATTTTTTTGTTTCATGATATTGTATGGTCGAACTTATAAATTCTTGTCTCTTCCTAATTTCAATTGAGAAGGGATTGGTTTACAATGGTGTAAGACAACATTCGTACAGCATTCTTACTCCATTACTTAGGTAATTTGTGTCAAGGTTTGTAAAAGTTGAACAATAATTTATAAGAATATAGTTACATAGTTCTTATTTCAATATATTTCATATATATATATATATATCATGTTTATTTTGATGTATATCGATGATACATAATAATTTTGGATTAATTTAAAATTTTATAGACATGATCTATATGATAGACACATTCAATTCAACTACGGTCTAAACTGATCTCTCTTTAATTATCTTATCTATTATGAAAAGGACTGTCATAATGCAGTACATCTAATTGGTGTACAATTGTACATGATTGCAGGCATTGAAGTCTGGCCAGCTTCCTGCAGATTTAAAAAGTTTGAGTGATAATACAATGTTGGATAATGTTGATGAAAAGCATGAGGACATGATTCATGATGATAGAAGTCAAGCTGATGGTGAATCTAATGATACACAAGAGCAGAGAAATACTGAT
Source organism: Glycine tomentella (assembly GCA_007407185.1). Classification (NCBI taxonomy): domain Eukaryota; kingdom Viridiplantae; phylum Streptophyta; class Magnoliopsida; order Fabales; family Fabaceae; genus Glycine; species Glycine tomentella. The sequence goes on along the minus strand of PYAF01002728.1, from coordinate 232,251 downwards.
TCTGCTTCAATGGAACAGGTATATGGCAACATTGACATGTGTCTGTCAAAACTTTTATTCTATATCTTTGTGACATCATTATTTCTCCATGATGCATTTTTATTTTGTTTGTTTCCAGAAGTTATCTATTGTGCTATAACTATGCTTTTATTAGAACTTTTTTGAACATAAAAGCAGTTGCTGCTCAATGTACTCGATCATTGTTTAATTTTAACTAATGGATAATAATCAGTTAAGTGGCATTCAATGATAAAATCATGCATGAAAGCAGGTTTATAAGTGTGTATTTGATGTTTGCATATGGCAGTTTAGCACTATTTTATGTGCAACTTAATGAAGCCCAGTAAGGAAATTAACATAGTACTAGATATCCATTAAAATATAAAATTTGAACTATATGGACAAGATAGAACTTAAAAGTACTACTCCTGTATGGCCATAAATAGCGTATTTGTTATGTCCTCCCATAAATAGTGTCTCTGGTCATTTCCTTCTGTTGATCTGTTCATATTTCACACCTTTATCTTTTTATCTGCTTTCATGCGGTAGTATTATTGTAAGCGATGCTTCAATTTTTCATTTTATTTTCTTGCAGGATTAGAGTGAAAAGGTTTCCAAATAGTCGTAGCACTGTGGACTTCTTTAATGTCAGGTTCTAGAGTTAGACTCTTGGTAATTTTCCATGAGATGTACTTGATGAATCTTCCATTACTTGAGAATTGGATGTTTCAATTTCACTCGTGGTGAATCATTGCTTTAGCCTTTATATATCTATTAAATTGTATTGTCTTTACACTAGAACGATTACGCCTAGAGTTTTTTCTCAAATGGTCTAATGAGCTTATTAGCTTGCCTAGAGAGAAGTTAGACATATAAGAATTTTAATATGAAATAGACCTTTAAGTAGACTAATAGGCCAAATCAAACTTTCAAATAGGTCAGACAACCTAAAAATAAAGCATATGATAGGTAACAAACAAGGTTTAGGCTTTGGATTTTTTAAACATACTAGACCTATTTATTTGGTTTAGCCTATTTTCATCTTTAAGTGTGTTGTCTGCATGAGGAACCGTGTAGGTATTACAAATGATTGAAATCATTTTTGTTCTCACTTTTCATTTTTAATGGCTTTTCCCTATTTTTAATTTAATCCTCAAGTTTTATTAAAGTGTTCAATTGGGTCCTGGTATTTTTAAAAAACTTCAATTAGGTTCTCAAATTTTTAAAAATGCATCAAGGTTGCCCTTTTATTTAATTTAGACTAACACCAATAATAAATTGTGTTTGTCTCTATCTCTTTTCCTTCTTCGCGTTAATGTTGCTCCACCAAACACTGTTGCACCGCCCAAACCCACCTGTAGGCACCATTAATCTGCCTCTTCAATGCTCCACACCACCAAAACATCACAGCATCACTACTCCTTTACCACACGACCAATACCTATAAACCTAGATTTGCAACACCCAAAACCTAACCCACTCCTCCAACCGCCCTCACCAAAAACCCCATTGGCACACTCCCCATTGGTTCACAAACCACCATCACCTTAGCGTCGTGACACACCATTGTTGTAGCCCCGCCAATCCATGACATACCAAAACCACAAAATTGCCACCACCACCTCCTTCTAAACCCTTAATCTCGATTCAAAACAAGTTTCGATTACCCACAAAGCATGGTTCGGGAAGCAAAGCACAACGACGATTGCCTTAGATTTGGAAATCATTGTCCTCGTTGTGGAAGTGGACCAATGATATGAGTTTTTCTATCTCAGATTTGAGCTCTAAGATCTAAAATCTGAGTGTCTAGGGGATGTTGTTGTCTTGTTGAGTTTGTCAGTGGTCATTGTTATCCTCGCTGAGAACCTTGTGGACGGCGACCTACGATAGGGAGAGCGACGACCTGCGGTAGTGGTGGTTAAAAATCTCCACTATTCATAAATTAAAGCTGTCAAAATTTACAATTTAACAAATGACTAAAACTTCTTTTTATTTGAGTTTCGAAGTAACAAATAATGCTTATATATATATATATTTCAAAATTAATTACAAATCAATTATTACTATGTATTATGAACTATTTAATCATTTTTTATATTACTATTTTAAAAAATTATATATATGATAACCATTGCATATATTAGTCATAAAGTTATTTAAAATTTTAACAATTTTAATTTAAGTATTCTAATTAATATATTATTATTTAAAAAATTAAATTAAGATTGATTTTAATCAATTTACAAATTGTTAGTTATATTATTAATAAATAAATCAAATAAAAAATTAAATTAAACTAGATCATAGTTATAATATATTCAAATGATTCTATTTTTTTATGACTATTTCCAATAACTTAATCTTATTGCTTATAATATTTTCGTATATATGTTAATTTTAACATATTTAATTAATATAATTTAATTGCATTTAGATTTTTTTTTTACTAAAATTAATCATAAATAAAGTCAATAAATATTTCATACTAATAGTATCATTACAAAAAAATTGAACAAAATCAACTTTTTAAAAAGAATGTTAAAAGGAAGTCATGAAGATATCAATAAAGTGAAGAAGATTCTATTTAAGAAAATACTATTATTAATAATAATAATAATAATAATAATAATAATAATTTTTTGGAATATGTGAGTATATAAAATATTTAAATATTTTTGACATATCTACTAATATGTATTTATTAAAATTTAAACTAAATAATTAATAATATATAAAATTTTTAACATAATATAAAAAATTATTCCTATAAACAATAAAATATAAAATCAATATGTGAGACATTAATCTAAGTCTGAATATTCAATTTTATTCCGGTGTATTTTTATCTTTTAAAAAAATGTATTTAAAATATTTTTGAAAAAAAATAGAAAAAAAATTTCACAAGATATGACTATGATATTTTTTAACGTATCAAATTATTTATATTATAAAATTATATTAAATTTTTGATGTTATTTTTAAATATTTTAATATAAATATAAAAATTTATATTTTATATTATAGATCATATTATGTGGATCAACTAGTGACATGCTGTTTGATCCAATGTTATGACCGGATGAATTACTAGATTGGTTTTTAAAACTATGTAATTAATTATATTTTGCTTATCAAAGAAGTCATCCGCCCTTTACTGTGCTACCATAGTCAGACGGTGGTCTCCTTTCCCTTCCTCCTCTCTCAAATTCCCCTTTTCCCTTCCTTCCAGCCACTGTTTTCACTTCAAGAAATTGTCACAAAACTGTCTCCAATGGTTCTCCCAGAGGAACTCCTTGTGGAAATCTTGTCATGGGTTCCGGTGAAGGATCTCCTGCGGTTGAGGTGCGTCGCCAAGTGGCTGCGCGCCCTCATCTCCGACCCTAAATTCGTCAAACTGCATCTTCTCCACATGTCCTCCAGAAACGCACACATCCTACTAACGTTTTACGACAAACACAACCCTGGAGACAAGTATTCCGCACCCTGCAGGTACTGCTCCCCCTGCTCCGTGCACGCTTTACTCCACAACCCATCTTCCACCATCGAGGGTTTCCACCCCTTCGACATAAACGTTTACAGAATCTTGGGTGTCTGCAACGGCTTGGTTTGCTTGCTTGTTTCGTACCGTCATAGTAACTTTGAAGAATTCTGGGTCCGGTTTTGGAACCCCGCCACGAGGGTCATATCCGACGATTCGCCGCGCCTATCTCTCTGTTGTGGCGATAGATACATGTTTGGGTTTGGGTATGATGAGTGGAGTGACACTTACCAAGTAGTTGTTTTGGATAATAATAAACCACAGAATGTGGAGGTCAGAGTTCACTGCATGGGTGACACTGGTTGGAAGAACACTTTAACAACAATAACTTGTCCTGCTTTTCCCATTCTGAGTCAAGATGGAGCGTCTGTGAGCGGCACGGTTAACTGGTTGGCACTTCCCAATTTGAGTTCTGATTACCAATGGGAAACTGTTACTATCGATGACTTAGTCATTTTTTCTTATGATCTGAAGAATGAGTCATACAGATACTTGTTGATGCCTGATGGCCTTTTACAAGTCCCTCATTCTCCGCCTGAACTTGTGGTCTTGAAGGGTTGCCTCTGTCTTTGTCATCGTCACGGGGGAAACCATTTTGGTTTTTGGCTAATGAAGGAGTTTGGAGTTGAAAAATCTTGGACTCGCTTCTTGAATATTAGTTACGACCAACTTCATATTCATGGCGGCCTTCTGGATCATCCGGTGATTTTGTGCATGTCTGAAGCTGATGGTGTCGTGCTGCTGGAGAACGGAGGACGCGGAAAATTTATTCTGTATAACAAGAGAGACAATACAATAGAATGTTATGGAGAATTGGACAAAGGGAGATTTCAGTTTTTGTCTTATGATTATGCTCAAAGCTTTGTTATACCATATCCAAACTAAGCTTCCCAGCATCTGCTTATTATATGAGTTTATGTTGAATTATGTAAGTGGTTTCTGAACCTTGCCATTTAATGTGTGGACAGGACAGAGAGTGTGAATAGTTTTGGTGGTTCCTTAGTTTGATTACTTTGTTGGATGATTCTATTGCCTATTGCTAATTGTGTGTCTGCTTTGGTTTGGCTGCATTTTCTTTTCTTGGTTGATACCTTATTCACATAATTGTTTTGATCTTTTCTGTTTTATGCTTCCAAGGTTGGATACTACTATACTAGGGTCTTGTTTTTCATGTTGAGGTTGAAGCATGTGATTTAGATAAGTATTCTTTTGTTTCATAGACATCGAATTAGGTAAATATATTGTTCAGCTAATCATTGAAAAGCATGCAAATGTTGCAAATTAAGTTTAACTCATTTTCTCCTATGGTCATAGTTTAAAGTTCGCTATATAGCATGCATTTTAATAGCTTTAATTAGATAAGCTTTTACAAATTTCAAGAAATACTAGTAGTTACAGATTTATTTAAGTTACAATTGACAAACATATTGGAATGTTCTTTGGAAGTTAAAAATGTACAACACCATAAATAATGGACATTTTTTAGTTTTTAGTTCTAGTGGAACTTAATTATGATGATTTTTGTGCAAGCACTTCCATACAGATTTTGGAATGAATTAGAATTGGATTAGTGTTTTCTATTTATATACCTCATAAGTCATAATGGTATTACTATAGAATCTCGTTTCTTATAACAGCTCCTGCATTACAACCTTGTATGATTGGCATCAAGGTTGAAGCTAATTTATTTCTTTTTGTTTTCTAGAGGGACACGGTTGCACCTGTGAGTATGATGTATTTCTTTTCCCTTAGCATTTCTGTTTGTTTTACTATGTTGCAGTTTTTGCTGGTCATGGTTCCCCATTCTCACATTGTGAATTTGTATACTTATTGTAGAATCTTATTTTTTTACCAATAAAATATTTTCTACGAATTAATGTGTGTTCCTAAATTAAGAACTTTGGAAAGGTATATCAGCTGTGTAGATATTGGATCTTTCCAATGTATGAGCTACTTAAATTGTTTTCTTGAATTGTGCTAGGGTTTGTTTTGGCTGGAACAACAAGGTTCTTTTTAAATTATAGATCTGCAACTCCAGCTTCAAGTGCATAGTTGATTTTCATGGTATGCAGAGGGATGGAAGAAGAAAGATGGAGAATTCAGATCGCTTTTTTTTTCTTGAGCAAAATTTATCAGCTTTGGTCTTTCTATTTATGCTCGGCATGGTGTTTCTTTTGCTTTAGATGGATATGTGTATGTATTCAGGTAGCAGGGGTTTAGTTGCTACTGGTATGGGTGCTTTTTTGTTTGTATCTAACTCTTTTGTGGGACTGACTTGGGCACATCTTGTGGTTCAACTCAAGTCTATTAATGTTAATTTTAGCAGAGAGAGAGAGAGAGAGAGAGAGAGGAGCACTTTTGCAGCACCGTTTGGGTCTGTTAGGATTATTATTGTAGCTGCATCATGATAATACTTATAGTATATTTATGATATATGGTTGAATGGATTTTGTTGTATCTGCTCGTCTTTGGGTTTATTTGTTCAATAGTGCCACAATTTTACTTATCTTGGACAAGACTTGAAGTAGAGGAGAACTCCACTGGTTTCATGCACGTGTTGAATATAGACAAAGTTTACTATATATCCAGTTTGACAAGCAACAAGTTGTGCATGAAAGATAAGAAATGTAATACGAGGGGCTCCATTCCATTGTGTAGCTCTTTTTGGAATTTACATTTGCTTTGTAATTAAACAATAATTTTTGTATTTTGACTCTACGTGAAAGAGAAGAATTGTCTGCAAGTACAAAACAAGGTTTAAGTCCACCATTTCTTATCTTAGACCTTCTACTTTAGTTACTAGCTAGTACTTAGTCCCCTGCAACGCAGGTTATTTTCAAATCACAGATGCTTAATATTACAAAAATGAACGATTATAACAACTATCCGTATTTTTTACTAACACTTTTCTGTATTTTCTATTGGCCAATTTACCATTCATCCCTTTTCCTATGCAAAATGTTTAGAGTAAAATAACATCAATCTTCTCAAATGTGTTTCAGCCATTACCTTTACTTATCATTGTTTATGCTAAATCATGTAATCAGCTATTGACTGTATTATTGGATGATTAACTATTGGCTCTGGCAAATGATGAAACCAAACTGTGGATTGACGAAGGTTTGATTTTTTTACAAGCTAGAAGATGATTTTTGAAGATGAAATTATGTCCATAATAATAACTTAAGCAATTCTAAATGGGCTTGTACTCGATCAATGTTATTGCCCCATAAACACATTATTCCTAAGGCATCTACTAAATACACTATAACATTTTCTTATACACTATATAAAATTTTCATAATGGCAAAAATACCCTCACTTGTGCTGTTTGCTTTTTTTGTTGCTTGGAAGCAGCTTTGGCCATTTATTTGAGCTTGCATTTTCAGTGTGGTTGGTCGCAGGGTGATTTTGGCTGTGCATTGGAGGTGTCTTTGGTCAGAGGGGGTAGTCGTGGTGGTGGTAACGGCGTTCACCGTGATCAGTCGTTGGAGACGCATCGTTGGCGGTGTGAGCGAGATAAGGAAGTTTTCGTACATACGATAGGGATTACATAATCCGTAAGTTATAGTTCGATAAAAGTAATATACGGATTGGGTAATCCATATGATTCGTAAGGATTATTTGATCCGTATGGTTCATAAGGATTACTTAAATCTGTATGGTTCATACGGATTACTCAATTCGTATGAACCATACGGAATCCGTATGAACCATACGGATTGGGTAATCCGTATATGAACCATACGGATTACCTAATCCGTATGCACCAGAAATTGTTTAAAAGAAATTAAATATATTTTAAAAATGAATTTACTTGTTTATAAATTAATAAAAATAAAAGTTGGATAAATTGGATACCACACTGATATAATTGTTGTGGATGTATTATATTAGTATAGGTAAATTGGGTAATTTATTTAAGTATTCAAATATTTCTTTGAAGTGCTTTGTTTAGGATATTTAAGAATTTTGAATATTTTATTCGTAAATTTTATTATTAATGTAGTGTAAATATGTACTGTATATTGTATGAAAATGTAATAACGATGTTGCCCAAAAAAATATATAATTGGTAACATTACGATTTTAATGTTATTTAATATTACTATGTGTGTGTTTGGTGAATGAAATAATTTTATTTTGATTTGTTAAGATGGACAAGGACGAGTGGATTTATGACAATACTATGTGTGAAGATGTTAATATGGAGGAAGACATTGGTGAAGAAGCTGATGCATTTGAAAATGTTAATTGTTCAGTTGATTGTTCAGCAACATTCAATACCGACGAGGTATATATTTGATTTAGCATGTAGTTAAAGTAGTTTAATGATTGAGTTTAACTATACAAATGATCGTACCCAACAATGAATGTTCCATTTTTGTAGGTGTTTGTTTCCCGTGAGTATGTATTGAAATGGGCTCGAAGTGTTGCATTTGATAATGGTTTTGTGGCTGTCATAATGAGGAGTTGCATGACAAATGGAAAACTAGAAACAACATCATATGTTATAATTGGCTGTCAAAGGAGTGGAAAGTATAAATCATTCAAAAAAGGTTTTGTACCTACAACGGGTAGCAGTAGAAAATGTGAATGTTTGTTTAAGCTGAGAGCAAACTCGGCCCAGGAGGTGAAGGGTGGGTAGTGAAACTAATATGTGGCATGCATAATCATAGTTTGGCTAGGTCATTATGTGGACACGCATATGCTGATCGACTAATTGAGGAGGAGAAGATCATTGTTGCTGATATGACAAGGTCGATGGTGAAACCAAAAAATATTCTTTTAACTTTGAAGGAGCACAAAGACAATCTGCATTTGCCTATTTAGAGGTAGAGCGTATAAACAATCTTGTGTGGGCCCTTGAATGGTTTAGAGGGATTTTCTGAAAAGTGAATTTTTCCCAGAAGTCATTGTTACTGATAGAGATTCAGCATTAATGACTACTGTGAAAACTGTTTTTCCAATGTCAACCAACTTCTTGTGTCGGTTTCACATTGACAAGAATGTGAAGGCAAAGTGTAAAACTTACATACGCCAAAATTTGGCATTGGACTTTGTCATGGAAGCTTGGGGACTCTTATTGATTGTGATACTGAGAAATCTTACGATGAATGTTTGAAGTTGCATGTGCACCATGGCCTGCTTTTGTTGATTATGTGAAAGAAACATGGTTGGATCATCATAAGAAAAAAATTGTAACCGCATGGACAAATAAAGTAATGCATCTTGGCAACACTACAACTAATAGGTAACAAAATATTTAAAGTTGGTGACATTGATTGAACAACTTTTTTTTTTTAAACTATGACCATGTTGTCACTAAATGCAGGGTTGAGTCTGCTCATTGGATTTTAAAGAGGCTTCTACAAAATAGCATTGGAGACTTATGTACTGTTTGGGATGCCATGAACAACATGATCATGTTGCAACATACTGAAATAAAGGCATCAATAGAAAGAAGCACCCATGTCATAGGACATGTATTTAAACTAACATTGTACAAGAGACTTATCGGCATGGTGTCGAGGTATGCGTTGAACCAGATTGCTGCTGAGTTTGAGCGAGTTCATTATGCAGGCAAAAACCCTTCTCGATGTGGATGTGTCATGAGAACTACCCATGGTCTCCCTCGTGCATGTGAGCTAGCTAAAGTTGTTGTTGGCAGCGTACCACTTTCAAGCATTCATATGTTTTGGCTAAGTTTAAATTTTCCCGACCAAGGTTTGGATGACATGGAAATTCACATCACTGACAAGATACATGCAATCTCCAATCGTTTTTAGAAGCTTGACCTGTGTGCCAAAATGACGATGAAGACTAAGCTTAAAGAACTTGTTTTTCCTAATCAAACATCGATGAATCCTCCCCCTGAAAAGGTGAGAACAAAAGGTGCTCCAAAAAATAAACACACAAGACACAAAAGATTAACCAAGCGGGATCCGTCTTACTTTGAATATGTTGATGAATTACATTCTGTGCAAAATAATTGCTCCACACAAAAAAGGTCTGCTTCCTCATTTGATCGACCAATGAAGAACAAAAACATTCCTATGCTGGATCAATTTCATCCTTTTATGCACAAGTTCATTGTTAACATCACTGATGTTAAAGTTGATGGTAATTGTGGATATCGTGTAATTGCTGTCATACTAGGTTATGGTGAAGATTCTTGGCCTTTGGTCCACAATCATTTGCTTAAAGAACTTTCACAATGATTTGATCAATATATAGCATTGTTTGGTGGCTTTGATAGGTTTGATCATTTAAGGCGGTCCCTTCTTGTTGATGGATTAGCAAGGGTAAGAATGAACTTTCACAATGCTTTTACCAACATATGTATGATTTATAGATGCAGATATCGAAACTAATAAATTTTGATTGTGTAGGTAATAATAATGGATAAGCAGATGGATATTACCGACATGGGTTATGTCATTGCTTCAAGGTATAATGTCATTATTGTTTCTCTTTCTCTGCAACAAAGTATGACGTTTTTCCCTCTGAGAAGCCAACCTCCTAAAGATCCATCTATTCATCGCATTGTTTGTATTGGTCATGTGTATGGTAACCATTTTGTCCAGGTATAACAAGCATCATTATTTGAACTATTATTTGTTTGACATTTGTCAAAATGAATTTACAACAAACATCGTATTTGAAACAGGTTCAACTGACAGACGACTGTCCTATCCCATGCACTGAATTCTTGTGGTCTACACACTGTTCAAATGAGGCAAGAGATTGGCCAAGTCCCTATATTCATCGAATGAGGCTGTACTCAGATTCCGTTAAGTTACCACCTGAATATGTCGATTTAGGATAAAGTCCTTATGGCGTACTTTGTTAAAAGAATTATAAAGACTTTGTGTCCAACAAGTATATATTCAAATTCCAACAAGTTCCATGCAATGCTTATAAATTAACAAATAGTCTGCCAATATGTTTAAATACAAAAAACTTAAAATTAATTTTTAAACACAACTGATATAAATGTATGAATCAGTGTCGGTCACCAAGTCATCTCCTAACTGATTCCCTTAATCTACTGGTGCGCACAAATACATTTCCATGTGGTGTCACACTACATGCTAATCCCAACAAGTGCTGCAGAGATGAGTATGCATCCGTGCCAGGGATAACTTGTTGCGTGTCAAACATGTGTTGCAACCCGTTTGCTATCCTCTTGAACATACCCTGGTACAATATAACACACAATGTAACACACTAATAGTCAATGAATATTGCATTGTGACTTCAATTAACTTTTAAAAAATAAATGTCCCAAACTTTTACCATTGCATGTGGAGTCGTGTGACTGACATCAGAAGCTGTCCCAGCTACATCACCCGCACCTGTGTCATCTTGGGGCACAGAAGAGGGATTAGTTATCACTGATGTCGCTTGCAGATAATGTCGGCTTGGCTCCCCAACCTTTGGCGGTGACATATATGGATGAGATATACGATAATACCATTCCATATATCCAGGAGCAAATTGGCTGGGATATGTAACCAAACCGCCAATGTCCAGAAGGTACTCGGAGAAGTGACTCCACCTGTCATCAACCTGTTCTATCGACAGATACTCAGATTGAACCAACTGTGGGATATGCTGCACAAAACCAAATTGTCTGATTACTCGATCTGGTTGATGTCTAACCATGTGTGGACCCCATCTAAGATACCCACAAAATAGTGAAATTAGCTTGAAATCCCTGTGACCACGATGATCCCTATATGGCATCCAGCATCATCGTCCAGTGTCAACCTATCTAACCGTCTACGATAGGTTGTCACTGGCAATGCCTTCGCAGCTTTCCATAGACATGCAAGGGGAAACCTCATCGAACTTCGGATCTGGTATGACACTTCCAATAGTAGGAAAATGTTCATAAATCCAACATTGCATAAGAGGTAATAACATATTTGTTAATACAATAACCACAATATTAATGAAATCTTCATTTAGTTAAATAGTCTTAACATTTAATTCTTAATTGAAGTTTTGAAATTACATGTAGCAAAGAAATGTAATTGGCAAGGTGCTTCCCGTGATGCTGACATGCATAGTTTAAATTTTCGTACATGTGCACCAGAGCGGCTGCACCCCATGCATACCTGACCGACTGGTCCAGATCTCGAAATGTGTCTAAGAATACCACACTAATATGTGTGGCACTCTTGTTCGCAAACAAGATACAACCGACTAGGTGCAGCAAATAGGCTCTGGCTGCTTGTACCCTGATGAGTCACTATTTATCACTAATTACTCATCTTTTTGTACTCATTTTAATCCCTAACTTGTGCTTAATTGTTTATATTTTGCATTGTTTCTCATTTAAGATTTAATTAGACCAATAATTCGGATTTTAATTAATTTGGATTATTTTAAGTTTAATTATTCTAATTTTTATTTACAGG
>PYAF01002728.1:170487-199338 GCA_007407185.1 Glycine tomentella | reverse complement strand
AGGGGTTAAGCCGTATTGCCCTGCGGGGGTTAAGCCGCGATGTTGACCTCAAGAGGAGGTGTCAGATAGCTGAGGATTGAGACGAGTGTTTAGACAAAAGGTGTCTAAGCTGGGGGGGTAACCACGGTAGGGAGATCACCTATCCATGATGATCACATGTTGTGTGGGTGTGAGTCCTTTTGCAACACTGACCTACCCTGACTGATCGATCCAATCTGTGCCACTGGGATGGGGCTATCTTGACTATGGCCATGTGTTGGAAGTTGATAAATCATGCATCAAGCATTTTCATGCAATTCTTATGATGAATGTTATGTTGGTTATTGATGAAATTATTCTGATATTTAAACTCTGTTTATCATGAACTTACCCTATTTGTGTCTGTGGTTGACACCTGTGATGACCCCAATTTATTTGGGCGAGCAGAGGAACAGTAAATTATGGATGGCGTTGAAGAAGGTGTGATGAAGAAGCTGGATGATCTGTGTGCTGTGAATGTGATTTTCAGTTAATCTGTATTTTATATTTGGTTGTCTGTATATTATTATGGACAATATATTTTGGGAGTGTATATGGACTGTTTATATTAAATTGTATGTTGTATGTTGTGATGAACTCACGAACGTAGTAAATTAAATAGCTCGCTTAGAATGTTAGTTTTACGTAAACGAATTAGTTAGTAGAAAAAAAATTTCGTAAATATAATAAATAAAAAGTTAAGTAAAATAAAGAAATAAGCTAAGGAAATTTAGATGTTACAATGTCTGCCTCTAAAAGAGGCAAAACCTCTAAGAGAAAAGCTGGAGAAACCTCTGACCTAGTGGTTAGTAGGTTGGATCATTGGTTCCTTGTAGAAAGGGACATAATGACTTTTCTCCAATTCAATGCCACTAAGTTAGTGTGTCCCCCCAAACACCTAGAATTACACTGGTTCATTAGGGAAGGCTTCCAATTCCCTGCCTTTATTGAAACCCAGGGGTTAAAAAAATTTGTGAAGATGAAGGGTACATTCTACCCTGAATTAGTCAAGGTGTTTTACACCTGTGCCAAATGTTCCATGGATGGGATTCTGCGGTCCCAAGTAAATGGAGTTGCCATGGAAATAACTCCTGAAGTATGGGAGGTAGTGGCTGGTATTTCATTTGAGGGTGAGAGAAAGTTTGAGGAGGAGGTTGAGGGGTACAATAGAGTAGAGACCTATAGGGGAATGTTGATTGATCCCTAAATGAGGCTAAAGCTTAGGCTTAGCACTGGCCCCATGACCTATGAAGACAGACTCCTTCACTATATTATCACATATATTCTCACTCCTAGAGCCATAAACCATGCCCAAGTCACTGATGATGACCTACAACTAGTGTATGGTCTCAAGAATTCAATTAAGATGAATTGGATTCTCATTCTTGAGGAAATTATGTTGAAGTCCAAGAGGCTTATGAACTATCTCTTTCCCTATGTTGTACTCACCTCTAGATTTATAGATTACTTCAACATAGATGTTTCTAATGAAGTGGTGGACAACACCAATTCAAGCAACAGTCTTATCAAGGAGAAGTATCTGACCAAACTAGGGATGGTGAAGACTCCTCAAGGATGGAAAATGGTTGGCCAACAAGTTGCTCCTACTGCTGCTGCTGTTGAAGAGGATGATGAAGAAGATGCTGAAGAAGGAGGCCCTACTCAACCTGCCTATAGTCCATTTGAATCCTTAATGATTCAAAAGATGGATGGCCTGCTGTCACTTCATCATGAACATAGGGCTAAGACCAATGCAGCCTTAGAGGAAATTAAATCTAGGCTAGAATGTATAGAAGCAACTATAATGTTTGATAATTCTGAAACTTTCTAGGTTATAAGCCTTGTATTTCCTCTTTTATCTTTATTTTATGTTTTCTTAAGCATTGTACTGGTTCCCTCTAGATTAATGAAGTTATTTCTGTTTCTCCTACTTGTTATCCGCTGTGCTATTTAATTTTTTACTTTGATAAGCCAAATAGGGGGAGAAATGGTTGATTGATTGTGTGATTGAGTGTACTCTACATTGTACTCTGTTCTACCCTATTTTTCTGCACATTTTTTGCACAAATCAAAACCTGAATTGTAACGCCCCATCAATCATCAGGGTCATTACCAAACATAATCAACAATCACACAGAAAAATTATCAGAGTTTAAGCAGTTTGGAAGCATAAACTAAGAGTGACATCATCAAAGGTCACTATCATAAACACTATACATATAATATGGTGAATATACATAATATCTCTGTTTAAGTACAAAACTGTACAAATACATCCCCTCAGGGTACAGCAAAACTAAACCAAAGGCAGAATACAAAAATATTAGAGCCACAAGCTCATATCATCTATGCCTAAGGTTCCAATACACAGCTATCCCTGCACAGGCTTCTTGCCTTGGGATCTATCGGCTCCTCCTGAGGATTCACCTGCAAAACATAAGCCCCACACCAGGGGTGAGATATAAAATCCCAGTAAACTCAGGGCCCTTGAAGGTATTTCCTTCCCCTGGTTCACTTCCATACACATATACATGAAAATAGTATATCAAGACAATCCATGTCAACATCAGTGAATCACTCAATCAATTATCATACATCATCAATGCACGTCACCTGACAACAATCAAGTTATACTCATGGCATATAGCCATTCATCACATATATCACTATCCTGCAGAGGCTACATCTATGTATATAGGAACATCTCCGCTCAGGGAGGCTACATCTATATACTAGGAACATCTCATGGCAGGATCTCCATACATCTATCAGAGGCTACATCCGTATATATAGGAACATCTCCGCTTGGAGGCTACATCTATATAACGGGAACATCTCTTTATAAGGAGGCTACATCTGCTGACATAGGAACATCTCCACCAGGAGGCTACATCTATATCGCAGGAACATCTCCTATCCTATCTCAATACAATTGCCTGAGGAGGCTATGTCTGTAGATATAGGAAAATCTCCATTCGGGAGGCTACGTCTATATCACAGGAAACATCTCACATCAGGTCTTACTCAATCACATGTCCTCTATCCTACTACAATAGGATACAACAATCAACCATGCAGGTCATAAGCTAGGCAACCATAGCCATACATATCAACCACCAAATCTCAGGATGTAGCTCACAGAACAAGCATCACATATCAATGCTCATCAATTTCCCTTTCACAAGGTACAGCACAACATTCAGCAATCAGTCATACAATACGCAATTTCCACATATATGTATATCATCACACAGAATCATCACCCTATCAGGATCATGGTGGAACACAGTAAAGGATGCACAAACAAGAACCAAGAGCTTACCTGCTCTAGGCAAAATACCGGCTCTCCCGGCCTCATGGTCACCACCACTAGAGCTATCAAGCTCATGTCCTACAAAACCAAATACACAATGTATCAATAACGGTCCTAAGTCGTTAGATCGAAAGGAAGCTACAATTCCTTTCACATAACCCATAACAATCACTTCACAAGTGATTCTCAGACCCTCAAAAGGATCCTACTCAGCCTACACAAGGCTCCAGAGCCTCTTCTAAGACTCTGATCAAAGCATATCCCTGCTTATCTAGATCAATTCCAAACCTCTCAATCTCACCACTTTCAGCTCACAAACAACATTCATACTATCTCATGAGCAACTTTGTCAACTACTCTAAGGTTCATACTAGCCAATCAATCAGCCTTTTATCTCTGCTCATACATACTCAGAGTCAAAATCAAACTTCATCAATAATGATGACTCAAGGCTCTAACTTCATCAGAGTAACCCTCTGAACATAAAACTCTACAAAGTCCAAGCCTAATAACGGCTCTAACACCTCCAAAAACACCTCTCAAGGTATTCAAAACCAACCAAAAACCCAAACACAGAATCAACGGCTAAGGCTCGAGTTTCTTACCTCTGTGTAGTCCAGACACACCAGGGAATCACTTTCCCTAAGGTAGATCGCTCAAACAAAGCTTCCTTCGCCTCTGATTCTTCGATTCCAAGGACTCCCTTAGAAATCTCGATCTTGCCGTTTACAGCCTCTTGTCGAGAATAAAGCTGGGTCTCTAGCTTATCTCGAGGCTCTGAACACTTTCTCAGTTGGGTCGGAGGTGTTTAGATGAAAGATGGAGAAGATATAA
Organism: Glycine tomentella; assembly: GCA_007407185.1. Taxonomy (NCBI): domain Eukaryota; kingdom Viridiplantae; phylum Streptophyta; class Magnoliopsida; order Fabales; family Fabaceae; genus Glycine; species Glycine tomentella. The sequence goes on along the minus strand of PYAF01002728.1, from coordinate 195,173 downwards.
AGCTCAATGGTTCATCAATGGCTTCCCTCTCTCTCTCTCTCTCTTTTCCTTTCTGATTTTCGTCCAAAATGAGCTTTTATAAAACTGACCCGAAAGTCCTGCGCGGATCGAGCCAGGTTTGGCGCTGATCGCGCCAAGGTTCGAGCAACTCACGCTGTTAGCGCCACAGCCATGCGAATAGTGTGAGATGGCCGCCAGCATTGGCCTGATTCAACCATTCCACGCGGATCGTGCCATGCCCCGCGCTGACTGCGCCACAGGTTCGAACCAGCCACGCGAGTAGCGCCATGTCCACGCTAATAGCTTCAGAAGGCCAAAAGCATTGCCCTTAATCAAGTCTCCCGCGCGGATAGCGCCAGACCCCACGCGGGTCGCGCCACATGTTTGAATCTGTTTTTCACTTCTCTTAAGCTTTCTTTTAGGGACTCTAAGGCCTGATTGTGATCCTAATCACAGGCTTAATCCCATGCTTAAAATTCAAGGTATTACATGAATGGATTGTTAAATTTAAGGGGAGCTAAGTAATCAAATGAACAAATTAAGTCACATATACAAGTTATTGAATGATGAAAAAACAAGCTGATATTTTAACACTTGTTCTTGGCAAAAAGTCTATGATTATTTTCAGGTTTGAAAAAGCTTAAGTCATCTATTTGATTCCCTCAAAGAACTTCAAGTCCAACAAATTATCAATCAAGAATTTGGCATGTTCAAAGCCAAAAAGGGGGAGATTGTTGGATATAGGGGGAGCATCATGAAGAGTGAAAGACTTTGATTCAAGAAATGGGTTTTGAGCTTTCAACATGCTTGATGTGCCTTGAAGTTTTGTAATTGATTCAAGTGTAAGAGAAAGGAAATATGGTTGATCCTTGCATTGCATTCATTCATCATTAAGCTTAAATGGTTTTCATTAAATCATCAAAGGTTTTACCTTCTTGGTTAAAGTTTGAATCTAATTAAAAGGTTTTCGGAAAAATGTTTTTCTTACTGTTTTAATCGATTACTTAATGATATAATCGATTATTTTGTTCTTCGTTTAATCTAGAAAACCTTTATGAACAAATTAATCGATTACCTATCTGATTAATCGATTATTTGACCTTTGATTGAAAATAAACTGCTTTGTTAAAGGTTTTAATCGATTACATACTTATTGTAATCGATTACATAGTTAAAAGATTATTTTAAGCCTTGCTATGACAATCGATTACCATTATCAGTAATCGATTACATAGTTCATTTAAAAAATGCCTACTTTATGATTTAATCGATTACCAAAATCCGTAATCGATTACACAGTTTATTTTGTGAAACATAGCTTTCTGTCTTAATCGATTACAGCTGGGTTTAATCGATTATTTTGCTCGTTGCTGAAACCCAGAAAGCTTCTTTAACATTTTAATCGATTAAGTAATAATTTAATCGATTACATAAGAATTTTAATCGATTATTAGGAGCGTTTAATCGATTACAGTTAGTTACAAATTATGTTATAAATAAGATTGAAGGCTTGGCTTGTTTAATAACTTGACCACTTCGTATTTCTGAGTATACACAAGCCTTCTAAGCATTTTCTAAGTGATTTTCTCAGTGTTTTTTCATCTTGCTTCATTCAAAATATCAATGGGTCTTTGAATAATTCCTGAGCAAGATTCATTTCAAGGTTATGGAAAAGCATGATCTGATTTAGTTTGCTATTCAACTTGATTTGGTAATTCATGTGCATAACATTCTTTGGATCATCAGGTTGTCTCTCTCCTTAATCTTTGTGTGTAAATTTGGTTCTAAATTCTTGTTGTTTTGGCTATTGTAAAGTGGATTCTTCTTGCTTGGTTCTAGAGAAGGGTTCTCTAGTTAAAGATACTCTGAATCATCGAACTATAATGAAATACACGATCAACCAACATTTATCCAATTTGAAAAAGACCGGGCGGAGCGCACCTTTGGTACTTCAGTAAGTCGAGTAGTGTTCTCTGGTTCTTGCTCCTTAGAATTCTAATAGGGTTTTAGATTTCTATTCTTTATCTAGTTTTGATAAAAGGGGAGGGTTTTGTAAAAGCTTGTAAGAACATAAATTTATAATAATGGAACTCTAATCTAGTGTTGATTAGAAGAAACTAGATGTAGCTTTAGTTGTGAAGTGAACCAGTATAAATTGTTTGTGTCTTTGATTCTATTTCTCTATCACTCATCTTGTTCATTGGTCATTGGTCATTGATTCTTTGATTCATATTCATTGTTCAACAAGTTTTGTTTTGATCTATTGATTTCTTGGGCTGAGTTATTTGATTGAGTAAATAGATTTCTTGATTTTGAAAGTGATAAAGATCCTAAACTCTGATTTGAATTAGTTTTTAAAATACCAAGGTTTTAACCAATTCATCCCCCCTCTTGGTTATTGTGAGGCATTCCTATTATTTTCAAGCATGAGTCACCTCTGCCTCACCACCATTACAATTTTCCACAGTGTCTTTCACTTCTATGACCTAAGTGAGTAAATTTCCATCATTTGTCGCATGACATGTAGCACCACTATCCAACCACCACTCATAATAGACACTGGCCTTTCCATTAGTCATCATTCTAATGAAGGCTTGAGGCTCAGGTTCACTAATTAACATATTAGCCTCATTTTGTGGTGTTTTGTTCTTTAACATCTTTGGTAGCTTACACTCTGCTGCCCAGTGACCCCACTTTCCACAGTTATGACACTTTCCCTTCTTCTTCTTGAAAATAGTCTTTTTGGCCTCTAACTGCGAAGAGGATTCACCTTTTGGTGGCTTGGACTTTTTCTGATATTTATAGGAATGTGAAACTAAGTTGGCAACTGACTTTTGTTGTCCTACTTGTTCCAAACTCTTCCTACAAATGTTTTGATCTTCAATATGAATATACCTTTTTAATTCATCCAACCCCATCTGTTCTTTTAGTTTGTGCATGTCAGTCTTAAAAGAATTTCATTCAGCATGTAGCTTACTCAACACAAGACCAACAAAGAGATTATCAGACAAATCAAAATTGTCCTCTTTTAGCTTGTTCCTCATATTCTCAAGTTTAATTAATTGAGAAGTGATGCTTGAGTTCATATTGAACTTAAAGTCAAAGAACTTCTCTGCTAAAAGAGTCTTAGAAAGCCTCTCTTGTTTTTGAAATTGACTGTTTAAGTAATCTTATATCTCCTTTGCAGTCTTATACTCACTATAAGTCATAGCTAAACAAGGATTTAAAGAGTTTAACAAGTAATCTCTACAAAAATCTTCATCTTTAATCCATTGATATTCATCCACATTTTCAACAGTAGACACAAAATCACTTAATACAGTATAGAATATATCATGTTCCTTCATGCCAAACTGAACATGAAATTTCCAACCATGAAATTCAGTGACATCAAAGGATTTCAGCTTTATGATATCATGAGTTATGTTTTGCCATTTTAATCAAAGTAAAATAGTCAGAAAGAATGGACCTTAAAATCCTCCAAAGTATATCAAACCTTCTAACTTTTCAAAACAACACTGTAGAGGTGAAATTTGTCAAATTTGACCCCAAAAATGAGTCCGGAACGCCCAAAAACCTAAGGAAAAATGATTTTTTGGTTGTCGGAGACTTGCTGAAAAATCACGGAAAAGTTCGCTGGAAAGTTCGCCAGAGAAGACAAACCACTCGTCGGAGAGTTCGTCGGAGAAGACGAACTAGTTGCCAGAAAACTGCAGAAACTTCCAACGACTATAACTCATTCGTTTGACCTCCGTTTTTCGCAAATGACCACTCAAAACGATCGTCTCAACGAGTAGAACAAAACCCACAAGGTTTCAACTCGCGAAATTTGCTGAAATTTCCAGGATCTGGCCTCAAAAGTTGCGGTTGCAAGGTTTTCAATCTCAGATCCTGGTCAATCCTTCCGTCAAAACACGAAAGTGATCACACCCTTGAGTTTCTCTCGATGAGATCTTCGAAACAACACCTTACTCACTCAAATCCGATACACGAAACTAATACTTCAAGATTGTTGGAGGTAAGGAGGTTTGAGAGAGAAGGGTTTGGTGTTGGGTGCTTAAAGTATTACACCAAGAGGCATCAGATTTGGAATGCTCAACCGTGTTACCTCCAGCTTAAGGAAAACCTAGTAATATAGCAAGCTATTGGGCTCCAGCCCATATGGCTCCATATAATCATACAATAACCTATTGGATTTGTATGTGAACATATTAATAAAAGAATAATTGAAAAAAACAATAAAAGAATAATTGAAAAGAAAATTGAATACAAAATGATTTGATTGAGCACGTGACTGATAATAAATCTGTTTTTTAAAAAAAGAAAATGTAGATGTTTGAATGTGTGTAGTGTAGTTATATATGATCAATGTGTGAGGGCCTTGGGATTCGTCTTTCCAGACAAATCAATATTTCTCTTCTAGGCAATCACTCTTGGGATATTATGCAGAGGATACACTTAGTGTCCAAATGTTATCAGCAAAGATAAATCCATTCCTTCAACCTACTTTTGTCAAGGGAGCTTCTTATATATAGAATTGATAGAGGCAACATTTCCCTCTGGTACGATACATGGCTCTGCAAGAAGATTTTCTTTGTTTTATTTAGAAAATGTCCTGGTTGACATCATCCTAGGGCGAAGCATCCCAAACTACGTTGACTCTCTACTCCAAAGACCTCCTCTCCCAAAACCAGACACAAAATTATATTGCCAAAAAAATGGGGCGGAATCAATGACAAAATCTATACTAAGGCACCCCTATAGAATCACGGGCATAGTAATGAGAGTAAAATTAGACGGAGTTACATCCCACCAAAAAGATTGGCAGTTAAAAACCGCATAATTAACTAGAAGATCTGCACAAAAGTTTAGTTCTCTAAATATGTGCGAAACTTTGAAGGGGAGAGAATTAAAATTAGCTACACAATTTAACCATCTATTTCTTAACCACCAAGGAACGATGATGGTGGAAGAGAATGCTTGAATCACCAACAATGAACCGCATTCTAACCAGAGGGGAAGCCATCCACGAGCCAAAACTGTTTCCAAAATATTTTTACAAAGAAGCTTATTTAAACCTATTATTTGAAGGAATCGATTTCTAAAGTACGTTTTTTTTTTTTTTTTTTACCAAGATTAGAAATTGTTGTTTCTAAACTGGAGTTATTTTTTAAAAAATTATTTTTGGTTTTTTATTTTTTGTTATTTAATTTAATTTTTGTTTATAAAATTGTTTTTATATTTTTCCTTACATATATTTTTTAGAAAAATTTAACTATTTTTTTGTTTTTATTTTTTATTTTACTAATTTGTTAAAAAAATAATTAATCCTTAAATGAAACTCAATGTAACTAAAAAAAATATTGTATGGACTATCGTATGATTTATATTGTATTTAAATTTAGTTAAATATTTTTCTTGTTATGATTTATAACTATGATATGAAAAAATATTTTTGTTTAACTAATGTTTCGGAAATAAAAAAACTCAATATAAATATCTAAATACTCATAAAATACTAATATATATATATATATTAAAATTATTACTTGTATGTAATATGGATATGCAATTTTAGGAAAAATACAAATTTAAAAAAATAGTATAATATTTTTCCTATTAAATAGCATCCTTATAAAGAAAAAAACATGGTCAATGAAATAAAAAAGAACCAGTTAAATTTTCTTAAATCATATTTTAAATATATTTTTTTTAAGAAAATGCATATATTTTTAAGTGATCTAATTATTTTTTATAAAAGATTAAGACAATATTACTATTAGATTACCAAATGCAAAATACGATTAGAATAGTGTAGGTCCTTATAATTCATGTTTGATGTAACACCCTTCTAATTTACTATATATGTGCATTATCTGATAAATCTGCATTCCTAAAATGAATGACATAAATACCCTTAGATATTTTTGAAAATGACCAAAATGTCTTTGAACAATTTCACAAATGACAGTTAGGTCCCTAGGGGAAAAGACTAAAATGCCCCTGAACATTGACCCAAATGACCAAAATATCCTTTTAGCTCTGATTAAGCCAGAAAACCTCAGTAAGGTTATGGAAGCCTGACAAAAGTCTAGTATGCTCCTAAATAGGAAATTAGTGACATTTTTAGTGAAGAAAACTATGAAATAGAATTTTTAAGAAATTTTAAAAAATAACTCAAAAAGAATGGAATACAGACTAATTTGAGTTTTACAAAAATACAGAAACAGGACAGATACAATCTAGGAAATTTTCTCTTAATTGTAGAAGCAACAGATTCTTAAATAAGTAATCTAAAGGTTTTACAAATCAAATACAAGGTAGACCAATAGGAAAATAGATAAACTATTAAAGAAAAGTGAAGTAACAATATAATGAAATGTTACTACAATCTACAATAAATCCTAATTAACTTGGAACTTTATTTTTATCAAATTGAAGTAAGGCTTTATAAATTATGGAAATAAATTTATAATAAGTCTACTTAATTACAAGATTACAAGACATAAAATACAAAATCAAATTCTTTAAACTTTAACGTAAGACTACCTAAATAAGCTTTAGACTATTTAAACCAATTTAATTGGAATCCATTAGCCTTAAACATACTAAGCTGGTCGTGCACCTCCAAAATGAGTGAAGAAAACTTTAGAACATTGTGGAACAAGGCCACTTGGATAGCTAGGAAGGCAAGGAGCAAGGTGATTGACCAAATGGAAAGATTTCAACAAAATATATACACCAAAGCCATCCACGGTTGAAATAAAAATCCAAAGAACAAGACACCAAGCTTAATAACTCCACGGACCAAGCTAGAAACAAGGAGAAAAGAGTAGAAATTTCATGATATTGGACACTTGTAGGGATAGAAAGCAAGAGCCAATAAAAATCAACCAACAAAAAGCTAGGCAATTATGAAGTTGTAGGATATTTTCATTAAAGCAATTAGAACTAAGTATATAAAAAGGGATAGTGGGACCAAAATGAAAGCTATTGCACGGACACATTCCAAAATCAGCCACCCATCAATTTCACTTGAAACAAAAACTAAAATAAAGGTCACACCATTAGCCAAGGTCACGTGAAGGAAGAAGGAAGCAAAGGCAAGTGCTGAAATTTTTAATCAAGAAAGGCTAAGGTATGGGGAGTATCTTAGTAGACATGAATTAGATAGTTGATTAGGTTAATTTAACCTTCAATTCTTTAAGATTAATCCATGTTTTTCCTTATTTAATAAGGCTTAAAGTTAGGCATATCATGTGTTTGTAAAAATTCCTGAATGAACTAGGATAGTAAATAGTCTATAATTTGATTACCTAATTAGTCTAATAATTAAGTGGCTGTCCAAAATAAGTAAGTCTACTTTGTGGCCATAAGATTACTTGGCTGTATTTTAAATTTTAATGTTGCTGTATGTTAATTACTGTAATTGTAATTTAAGGTTGCTGTAGGTTAATTTATTATGTTGCTGAAAATTAATTTAAAATGATGCTGTTGCTGTATCTAATTTAGTTGTACGTTGTTGTTGTTGTATATTAATTATGTTGCTGTAGACTGTTGTATTTAGGGTGGCTGTATGCTGTAAGTAATGTTGCTGTTGCTATATTTAATTCTGTATGATATCATGAATGCTGCATATTGCTGTATGTATTATTCGATTGCTGTATTTAATTTAGTTGTTGTATCGTATTTAAATATATTAATGTAAACTGTATAAATTAAAGTAGTTGTATGATATTCATTTGGTGTTTAACCATGATAAAGATTCCATGTCTATTTTTATTAAAAATTAGGTCATAGACATATGATTTATTTCTCTAAAAGAAATTATGGCACACTTGTATCTTTTATATGAAATTAATTTTGATGAAGTGATGGTGCCAAAATCAAGAGAATTTGAATGAAAGAATTATCAAAGGGTAACTGAAAATAAAAGAAAATCATTACATTCATTTTTGCATTTTCCCTCGGAGTGGAGGGAGGTCTCAGTGGAGTGGGTGGGACTGTTCCACTGGAGTGGGTGGGACTGTTCCACTGGAGTGGGTGGAACTGTATGGTACCCTTTTTCCCCTCGGAGTGGAGGGAGGTCTCACTGGAGTGGGTGGGACTGTTTCACTGGAGTGGGTGAAACTATTTTAATTTCTGGTACCTTTAATTAGGCCTCTGAGATCTCAGTCATACATCATTTAATAAAGAAATCATGCATCATGTCCATGTATCTGTTTTTGTTAGTAAATATTTAATTATCTGTGAGGTTATTTTAATTTCTGTCGATTATCTAATCATGTTTATTAAATACTTACCCGAGTTGTGTCTATGGTTTGACACCTGTGATGACCCCAATTAATTTGGGCGAGCAGAGGAACAATGATTAGCTGAGACATGGAGAAGCTTGATGAGTTTTATGCTGTATTTTGGCTTGATGTATGGGTGATATCGTTTGATGTGGCTGCTTTTGAGAGTTATTTAATTCATATGGTACTACTTGATATTGGTCTGTATTTTATTATGGATGACTGTACACGGACTGTTTTACTTAACTATGATTAAATTAACTAGACTACGTATTATGTTAAATCGTTCCAACGTAGTAAATCGTTTAGAATATTCCTTTACGTAACCGAATCACGTAGAAAATTTTATTTTTCCGTCAACTAAAAACGTAATCGATAAAAACAAAATCAACGTAATAGATTAAAATAAGGAAATTAAACGAAGTCGTTATACTTGACTTCTAGTACATCTAACTTTATTTGATCTTAGGAATATTTGTGAAAATCCATCAAATCTAGAAATTGACAAACAAGGACAACGAGACATTGACGAAGATGTTTTTAACTATATTTGCATGGTGTGATGCACTTGCTTGCACAATATGTCTCTTATTACCTTGGCCCCAAAACCAAGGCAAACAGTTAATGGCAGAGGGATGGATTTTTTTAATTATCTAAGTGCTGATAAATAGATAGGATAAAAAATGATTCAAAAAATTTGGTTCAAGGTGTGGAGGAATTTAAGAATGAAGTAATATTGATCACAAAATTGCAGCATCGCAACTTTGGTTTAGAGGTTAGCATCTATTTTATCTATTCAATAAGTTAATAAAATTATTGATATTTATTTGTTCATTTAAAAGTTAAAGATCATATTAATTATATTCTTATATCACATAATATTTCTCAAATAATTTATCATAATTGACTAATGCTATTACCATGAATCAGTATTTACATCGTATGATCTTAGTAGTTGCTGAAGGCTGAAGCACCTTTTAACAAGATTTTGCCTTTACCATTAATTTTTTTTTCTTATATGATTTTCAAAGTCCACATCACCTCGATAAGGCTTCAATACATAAGGGTTTAAAGTTTCAGATGGTGGGTTGTAATATCATGGATTGCATTTTTGCATGACCAGTTTCATGACATTTCTGTTTGCCTATCCTCAATTTCAATTGACAGTTTTATAATAATTTATGGAATAAGATTATCTTCTATAGCTTCGTTGTGTACTCAATTGTGTATAATGTAATAATTGATGTGTTGAAAATTTTTAATTTTTTAAAAAAGATATTCTAAGACAATTCTCTAGAAAATCGTCTTAGAAAGTAGACTTCTAAGATGGTTTTTGTGAAAAAAAATCATCTTAGAATACTCTATTTTTTATTTAAAAAAAGACATTCTACAATGGTTATCTGAAAAATCGTCTTAGAAAGTAGACTTCTAAGATGATTTTTGCTAAAAAAAACCGTCTTAGAATAGTCAATTTTTTTTATTTAAAAAAAGAATTCTAAGACGATTATCTGAAAAACCGTCTTAGAAAGTAGACTTCTAAGACGGTTATAGGCTAAGAACCGTCTTCGAATATCCAATTTTAAGACGGTTATGGGCAAAGAACCGTCTTAGAATGTCACATTCTAAGACATTTCTTTCCAATAACTGTCTTAGAATGATGTAAAAAAAAATTCAAAGAGGTTGTAAACTAAGAATCCATTCTAAGACGGTTCAATAACCGACGTCAAAAGTCTTACATTTCAACGACGCTGGCTACAAAGATGGTTGGAGAACCGACGTCGAATGCGTTGTAGAACTGATGTAAAAAGTCTGTTTTGTAGTAGTGCAAGATCCACTTAATTTGATGGAATTCTTGATGAGTACAAATCACTGATGGGAACAAATGAGACTTTTCAGTTGTTTCATATTAGAAGAGATAATAATGTTTTTCTGATCAACTAGCCAGATAACAATGTTTTTTTTATCAACTAGCTAGGCTAACATTCTTTTATCTTGATATAGTTTTGATTGAGTAGATATTGTTAAGGGGGTAGTTAACGTGAGATGAAAAAAACATAACAAAGACAAAGGAAGTTTAAAGACAAAAAATAAAGTAAGATAAGAATTGTTCATATTCCAATTGCTGAGCAATACACCCTTTTAAACACCTAGGTAAACCTGAATAGACTTGGGCTGAGACAAGAGAGCCCAATTAAGGAAAATAACAAACATAACATATTTAATAAAAGAGATAGCAAGGGTGTAAAAAGACATAAAACCCATTCTAGTAATAGTCATTGAAATGAATGGGCCTATGTGTGATGCGTTGGGGCCTAGGCCCGCTATCAATACCCTTTCCTTTAGATGAAACCTTGTCCTCAAGGTTTGGAATGAGGTGGCAGCTTGTTATAGGTGGAGGGGTGGTGTGGCGGATTGTGCTTTCAGTGGATGGTTGGGATTGAATGGTGGGTAAGGCCATAGGATTAAACAGATGAGGTTTGGTGGATGGTTTGAAATGTGGTATAACTTGGTTTTATGTGGCATGAGAAAGCATGGGCATTGAAGTCACTTTATGGGAACAAGATGTTGGGGAAGGAGTTCCAATGAGGGGTGCCACGTGGCGGGATTAGGTGGCTTAATGGGGAAGGGGAAGAGATGGACGGTGGAGATTGGTTGAACGTTGGCTGGTTGGTTAAAGGTAAATCTAGTGGGTGAGTGAGAGCATCTGATATCTTGGTGTTGGATACAGATGATGGAAAAGTTGTACTTCTGGTCTTGGGGAGGGTTAAGGGTTCTAGAACATGAAAAGTGGTAAGAATGGGGTGGGATTTTTTAAGTGAAGGTAAGGGATGAGGGAACACTGGAGGAGAGATACCGTTATACCGACGAAGTTGAGAGATATGCACCACCGAGTGGATGCAAGACCTTTTTGGAAGCAATAATTCTTAAACAACAACTCCAATGTTACGGAGGACTCGGAAAGGGCCAAAGTAACGTTTCGCAACCAGACAAAATCGTTAGATATGTAACTTTTGTCCCTGCGTTTTTTGTTGGCTTGGTGCATGCTTTGACAAGTGCGATGTAAGTTGGCCTTCAAGGTACAGTAGTGTAATCATGCAAAATTTGGGGGCAAACAGTCGTATAGAGCTTCAAACAAAGACATTCTGATGGCAAAGTGGAAGGTGGAGTTGAACCAATTTTCTGCCAAGGGTAGATACTTGAACTAGAGACGAGGATGCTCACTGGAAAAACATCTAAGGTAAGCTTCCAAACTTCTGTTCACCACTTCTGTTTGACCATCGGTCTTTAGATGGTATGTAATATTGTGCCTTGAATTTTGAACAATTCCTTCCAAAGAGCACTTAGAAAGAGAGAATCCCTATCGAAGGTGATAGTTTTCGGAAGACCATGCAGGCGACATATCTCAGTGGAGAAGCAAGAAGCTAAATCTGTAGCAGCAAACTTTGTAGGGAGAGCTACAAAATGGACAAATTTACTAAGGCGATCACAAATCACCCACACCACTGTGTGACCATAAGAAGACGACAGATGAGTCACAAAATCCATGATCCTCCTAGACCTTTTGCGGTATAACTAGAGGTTGTAGTTACCCAGGTTTTTCTTTGGAAAATATTTGCTGACACAACAACTTTTAATGATTTTTTTGTGTCAGTATAAAAACTAGGACAATAAAAAGAAGCGGTGATCTTTGCCAAAGTTGGTTTATGGCTTGAATGACCAGACAAAGGAGTAGAGTGATATTATAGCAATAGTTGATGACGCCAGTCGGCTATGGGAGGCACAAAAATTCGATCCTTAACAAAAAGGTGTTGGACTATTCGCAAGCGTACCAATGTCGTCGCAGGTTACAGATTTTATAAAAGAGATCGTCTCCACAGGGACTTGAGTTACTCAGTTTTTCCAGATAAAAGTAAATAGTTCAATAGTTATGTACAACAAAATAAAATCACCAATAACGAGTAGAAAATATATATATATATATATATATATATATATATATCAAATATCAAAAGAGATACATAAGGATACAAAGATTATATCCAAAATGACCCTTTTGCCCTTCATATTGGTTTAGTTTCTGGATCCAATAAAAAACCATCAGAACATAAGAAATGCATGGATGAATCTTTTATATTTAAACAACAACATTTATAAATGTAGAAAATATAAAACAATTAGAATTAAGGGAAGTTTATAAGAAAACTACTAAAATCAAAAGATAAGTGCTAGCATTATAATCCCAAAAATAACTAAAATATGACACTTATCAAAAGGAGACCATCTTGGATTTTGGAGTGAGCATTAAGGTCTGGATCAGGGGAGTAATGGTCAAGCAGGAGAAGACCCTTTGCATTTGATTCGTAGTGCTTCATAATGGTACTCAGAAGGGATGGAACTAGGGAAGAAGTCACTGAGAGGACCAACACATCATCAGTAACTGCCTAGAAAGTGTGTCAGTGACGGTGTTGATTTTTCCAGGTTTATGGAAAATTCAAAATTATATCCTTGCAATTTACATGCCCATTTTTGTTGCTCTGGAGTTTGTATTGTTTGATAAAGAAGATGTTGGAGACTCTTCTTATCTGTATAAATATGAAAAGTTCTTCCCACTAAGTATTATTGCCATTTTTTTACCGCTTTTGTGACAATAAACAGTTCATGGGTGTAGGCTGAGGCGACTTGCATCCTAGGTGTCATCTTCTTGCTGAAAAATGCCAAGGGGTGGCCAGACTGAGTCAAGATGACACTGATGAAAACTCCGGAGGCATCAGTTTTAATGGTGAACAATTGGTTGAAATCATGCAAAGATAACACTGGAACTGTTGTAATTTTTTAAAGTGTTGTAAAAGCCTCAGTGGTTGTTGTAGACCATGTGACGGTAATGGAACAAAACAAATCGGTTAGAGGAGCGACAAGAGAGGTGTATTGACAAATAAAACGTCTATAAAAACCAATAAGATCGAGAAATCCTCGAAGTGTCGTGAGTGAACGTGGCTCCAGCCAATTAGGAATAGCTTCCACCTTAGCAAGATATGGGGATACAACTTTAGGAGTAATAACCTGGCCTAAATATTGAACTGAATTCTCCGCAAAGACACATTTACTTAACTTAGCATAAAACTGGTTAGCAACATGTAATACAAAAACTGAGTGTAAATGTAATAAGTGATCCACCATAATTTTACTAAAAATGGGTATATCATAAATAAAAAACTAAGACAAATCATCGTAGGAAGGGTTGGAGAAGGTCATTCATAGCAGATTGAAATGTGGAAGGGGTGTTAGTAAGCCCAAAGGGCATCATTAGAAACTCATTGTGCTCGTCACAAGTTCTAAAAGTCGTCTTGTGTGTGTCCTCTGAAACAACATGCATTTGATGATATCCTGACCTTAGATCAATTTTAGTAAAAACTATTGCAAAGCCTAATTCATCCAATAGCCCATCCACCGTAGGGATAAGGAAACGGTCTTTGACTATCACAACATTGAGGGCACGATAGTCAACACAAAAGTGCTATGTCCCATCTTTTTTTTTAAACTAGTAACACAAGGGAAGAATAAGGACTGTGAACAGGGATAATAATACCATCTTGCAACATTTTTGCTATCAATTTTGCCATGGTTTGTTTTTTAGAGTAGGGGTAGCGGTAAGGTTTGACATTAATGGGTGGGGTGTTTGGCAGAAGGGTAATATGGTGATTATGAGGTCTAAATGAAGGAAGGCCAATTTGTTTGGCGAAAAGGCTAGGGTGAGCTAGAAGGAGGTTTTTCATTTCAAGTGTGAGTATTTGAAAATGAGGGCATCAAAAAGTGTAGTAGGGTAGGAAGATTGGGTTTGGTTAATAGGAGAAAATGACATCAAATGTAGTGAAGAAATTGAATTTGAATGCATTAAGTGACAAAATTAATGATAAGTGGCAGGCTTCACTATAATGTTGGGGTCACTACGAAAGGTTATGATAGAGTCATGGTAAGAGAAGCTAAAACTAGGGATAAAAAAATCAGCGGAAACCTTACCCAATGATATAAGCCATTCTAAACCTAATACTATGTCTTCACCTTCTATAGGGAGAAGCTAACAAGGAACATAGAATAAGTGCCCTTGTAGGTGAAGTGAAACCTGGGGGCAAAGGCCAATACATTCAATATGATCACCATTTCCCACCATGACTGAAAATTTCTAGATAGAATGAACATGTAGGTAAATGTAGATGAAAAGCAATTCTCAACTATAAGATATTGTGGGAACTACCAATATCAATAAGAACCATAATTGCAAGTCCACCAATACGTCCCTTGAACTTAAGGGGTTTGGGGAATGGGTGGCCTAACAACATAGGATGAAAGTTGAAGGTGAAAAGGTTCAGATGCCTCCTCAGCTATAGGTGTAAGAGAAATATTAGATTAATGAATAAGAAAGTCTTCATCATCCTCAATGGGCAATAGGAAACGACCATTAGCACATTTATGCCAACCACAAACTTCTCATCACTGTAATAGAACAACCCTTGTGTCGTGCGTTCCTGAATATAAACATAAGGAACACATTTAATAGGGATAGTTCTTGGGGCTGGGAGGTGGTAACATGGGGGGGTTGGCCTAGTGGTGGTGGAAGAATGAAAGTTGGTTGATCGGTAGGGTTTAGAGCAATTATCATTAAGTTTATCCTCTATAAGTTTTGCAAGGCCATTGGCATGAGAAATAAAGGAAGGGTGAATAACAGCTAACTCACGCCTGATTTCTGGTTGGAGACCATAAAGAAAATAGTTAAGGATACATTCAGGCTTTAGACCAATAACTCTATTACAAAGCTTCTCAAAAGATGCTTGATAATCAGATACAAAACCTATTTGGCGGAATTTGAACAGTTCTGCCTCGTGATTAGTATAAGATGATGATCCAAATCGCAGTTCCAAAGCACATGTAAATGAAGGCCAATCTAATAGTTGGCAATTTTGAGCATCCATTTAAACCAACTAAAAGCATTACGTTTCATATAAAAGGAAGCTAAAGACAAATGTTGCTAAAAAGGCACTTTGTAGTACTAAAAATATTGTTCAGCTTGAAAAATCTAGTCTAACAGTTCAGATCCTTCAAATGAGTTGAGGTGAAGTTTGGGAGGATGTATGGTTTGTTGGTTTGTGTGAGGGAAATAGTTGGAAAATGGGGAGGAAACTGGAAGGGAATAACGGGTGGGTGGAAAAAGGGGGTGTAAACGGTGTTGAGAAGGGTGGGATTTCTGTGTGAGGAAAAGGACGATTAACATTGTTGATTATGGAAAGAGAAGAGGAAGAAGGGGTTTTCACATAAATGGGGCTAAAACTAGGTGGGATGAGTGATGTAAAAAGGGGAAGACTTATACCCAACGTAAAAGGAGGGGGTGGAGGTTGTTGAGCAGTAAGTTGTTCTTTTAGATCTACCAAAAATGTTTAGAGTGAAAAACAATATGAACACACACAATAACCAAGATGAGGGTGAATTGGTTTAAACTTGACCTTTTAAAAATCTTTAAAGAATCAGAGTAATAAGATCGTATCACAATTAAACCAAGAATGCTTCAACCAATCAAACCACTCAACTCAAGAAAGTAATTACAAAATCTTATACTTGTTGAGTAAGAAAGATTTCATCAAAGAATCACATATTAAGATAGCAAGAAGAGATTAAAGAAAATAATCAACACAAGAACTTATATTGGTTCACTTCTCACCTTTGAAAAGTTACATCCAGTTTCTTCTAACCAAACTTAGTTAGAGTTCCACTATTCACAATATTCTTTTCTTACAAGCTTACTACAAATCACCCTTAATCAAACCTAGATTAAGAACAAAAATCTAATCCTTTTAGACTCCTAGTGATCAAGACATAGAGAACCCTTCTCTACTCTTCCCTCTAGAGAAACCTACTCTAGACAAGCCTTAAGAATTCTATTGTAATAGTTACAAACAACCAACAATTGTAAAATGAATTTACAAGCAAAGTTAATGGAGAAAGACAACCTGATGATCCAATGAATATGAATGCATATGATTTACCAATCTTGATTCAGGTTGAAAAACAAATTTCAGAGAAAACTCTCTAAGAACTTCTTTAAAATCTTGCCCAAGAAGAAATCTTTCAATGCAACATGAAGATTTAGAATCTGTGGGACAAGAGCTTAGTAACTCAGAATATCTTTTCTCACTTCAGAAGGCTTTTGAAAATCTATGAAAATTTTGTAATGTAATGATCTATATTTTTCAAAAGACCCAACAACTATTTATAATAAAATGTTGTAACTGAGTGTAATCGATTAAATCGTCCATGTAATCGATTAAAACCACTAATGCAATCGATTGTTAACAAGTTTAATCAATTAAATTGTTCTTGAGATTTCTGGAAAAGATATATGAACAAAGTAATTGATTAAATCGCCATGTAATCGATTAACACATAAAGTTTTATTTCCAAGAACGCGCCAAGTAATCAATTACCACAAATCGTAATCGATTATCACAAGAAGACATTTCTGTGACTTTGTGAAGTGTAATTGATTACCATATAGTTGTAATTGATTAAAGTGGTCATCAAAGCTTAAGTAATATATTATCATTTCTTGGTAATCAATTAAAACAGAGAAAATATGTTTTTCCAAAACATAAGCTTTGAACACTTTGGCTTTTCAATGCAATCACGAATACTTTAAAAATCTTTTTCACAAAACATATGCCTTTTGTAAAACCATGAATGCAAGCCAATGAATGATGTTTATGCAATGCAATGGATCATTAGATGAAACTCTTAGACATCTAAAGATTACATATGCCTTCAATTGAATGGCATGTAAAAGCTAAAACATCCAAGACTAAGTGCCTCAACATCTTGATCATCTTCAAGTTCCCCTTGTATCTAACATAGAGAGCTTCTTGCCTAGAGTCCATAGATTGTTGTAGGTGCAGTGCAAGTGATGGTTGTCTTGCAGCTATTACTGGTTCTCCAACTGTGTTTGCAAAACCCCCAGTTGTGTAGTATTGCTTGAAGAGCCTCATTGACTTCCTTGTTAGCTTTGGTGGGAGCCCTGAGAAAGAGATGAAAGCATCAATGTTAAGAAGGGTAATTAACGTGAGATAAAAAAGAAGAAGAGAACAAAGACAAAGGAAGTTTAAAGACAAAAAATAGAGTAAGATAATAACGATTCATATTCTAGCTGTTGAACAATACACCCTTTTAAACACCTAGGTAAACCTAAATAGACTTGGTGTAATAACCTAAAATTATTCTAGATATTGTATTTTTATTAGGGTTAAATTTTTAAGAATCGTTAGATAATTTTTTTTATTACTATTTGATTTTTACTAAACAAGTCCTAGTATAAACTCTAAAACGTATAAATTATAGAAGTTATTAAACTGATATATATTATAAGTAACCACAGTCATTGTTGCAAAAGTCATTATTAAACAAGTACAAGATTTTGCATACACCAGCCTAGTTCATATATTTATATATATATATATATCATATTTTAGTACATCTTCCTTCTCTACTACATCGTCAACATCAGAGTACTCCAACTACTATTATTTATTTACAAAATCCACAACTCATATCCCTTTTTTACACATTTTCTCCAGTGCTATCCTCTTCACTAATCACGATTATGGATCCGTGGCCAGATTATGATATACAGGAGAAAATTGTAAGAAGGGGTCATGTAGATTAAACTCCTCACTAAAGACAGAGACGGGAAAGTGAGTCCCAAAGTAGATATGGGCACGCAGGACGGGCTGCATAGTTATAACATATCAATTTCTGTCTTCATCTATATACCATGTTATGTCTAGTGCATCAAGGAAAAGGATGATTGATGCCATCTAAAATGAAACATGGAACAAATCTAGTGAGAAATAAAATTTCTCAGTAGGCAAACTAAACCACCAAACACGTTAGTACGTTAGTAAATCATCAATATAACCAAATAAGTCCATATAAGAAATTATGCAACTTTATGAATGCATGAAATGAATTTTACCAGGGTGCACATGGCCTCTACATATCGTACTGTATGTAGCTACACCTCGTACTGGATGTACACGCTGCGATCGTCTTACGCAAACATGCATGATTTATTCCATGTATCTGCACATGGTCACTACATATCGTACTTATGTAGTATCTATAATAACCATGGTTTCTAAAACAGAAATTTTTTGGTTTGCTGGGAGCCACGCCACTAGCGTGGGAGCCACACCAGTAGCGTGGGAGCCACGCCAGTAGTGTGGGAGAGCCACGCCAGTAGCATGGGAGCCACGCCAGTGGCGTGGGAAGTGTTCCAGAAAGCCATTTTTCTCTGGAATTCCACATTGGTAGCATGGGAGGCACGTCAGAGGCCTATAAAAGGCCAAAAATACAAAAAATCTCAGCATTTCTCTTCCTTTCTTCTTCCTCCTTCGTCCAGACCTCCATTTTTGCTTGGCCAAGCTTCCTAGGACCTTATATCTTGGCCTAAACACCTTCCAATGACCTTTAATCTTGAGAGAAACACCTGGAAAGCTTTAATCCTTCATCTTTTCTCTTAGAAACCCCTTTGTGAGCGAGAATCCCTTTCTCCAGAGAAACCTCAGAACTGCTGGTTGGCGAGGAATCAAGGCGAGATACGGACAACAGAGCTCGAGGAAGCTGTCCTAAAGCCTTTTTGGTCGCCACTGAGGTAAGAAACTCGAGTTTCTTCGGTTGATTTGGGATTTGGGGTTTCTTATGAATAGTGACTCATCTGTGATAGAGCTAGAATTAGCTCTGGGTCCTGTTGAGAGATGTGTTTAGAATGATGAGAGGAGGAAGGATTAGCTTTTAGTTTGTGATTTGGTGACTGTTGGTATTGGCTCTAGGTGGTGCATGTGTGACTTGGACTGAGTCACTTGATCTGAGACATGCAAGAGCCTTGTTGATGGGCTTGATGTGCCTGAGAGGCCATGGAAACGGTGTCTTGTGAGATAGACCGTCCAAGCCCTATGGAAACCCTAAGGATTTGGGTTGTTCGAGCTCTGAGCTCATTGTGAATGGCTTGTGTTGAGTCTGTGGGGACTCTGGGGCCATGGTTGAGCTGTGATAGACCACTGAGGGTCTATGGAAAGGCTTATGTGGATGAGCCTGAAGAACCTTAAGTTAGATGACTTGAGGCTGATAGAAAGGATTGTGATTCCTTTCTTAGAGGCAGTTGAGGACTGCTTGGTGAGCTTATGCATGTTTATATGCTTGGATTGGTCTGTGATCTGTGGTTGTGTGCCTTGATAGGGCTTGACACCTCGGGTGTCAGTGAAGCAGGCCATCATTCAGGATGGAGCTGCAGGCACGGCTTGCCAGGTAAGCTCATCGTTCTGGGGATTATTCCCTTACTCTTGTTTACCACCCACGTGGGTGATGAGTGGATATGCCATGCAATTGATAATATATGTGATTTGTTGATATATATATATATATATATATATATATTGCAAGAGAAAGGCCTATATGGCCTGTTGCTGTGTATGACTGAACCCTAGGATAGACACTGAGATAGTGTGAGGGTGATGATACACCTGCGGTTACAGGTATGAGTGACCTTGGGCCCTCTTGATGGATGAACACAGTGAAGTGTTCTATGTGTGAGTATGAGATAAAGACCATGAAGTGGTTTGTGTTTGAGGTTAAGAGGATACTGGTATAGAATCAGGCTAGATGAGATTTCCTAGCCAGAGTAATAGGTTTATGGACTCCCTTGGAATGGATGATCTTCCTTGGGAGGTGCTGTTGATATCCACCTAAGTCCTAAGGGTTGATTGCCTAGTATGGATGTTCATCCTTAGACAGTGGCGATGGAAGTCCTGAGTGGTTATCCTCAGGCCAGTTTTTGGAAGTTCTGAGGGATGGTGCTCCCTTTGTGGATTGACTCCCCAGGCATTTGAGTGGAAGTCCTGTGGGACGGTGCTCCCTTTGTGGATTGACTCCCCAGGCAGTGGAAGTCCTATGGGAGATACTCCCTTTGTGGATTGACTCCCCAAGCAGTGGTTTTGGAAGTCCTGAGGGATGGTGCTCCCTTTGTGGATTGACTCCCCAGGCAAGTGACTGGAAAGCCCTGGATGTGATTGCCCGGTATGGAGGTTCTTTCCCAGGCCAGTGTATGTGAAAGTCCTGGAGGTGATTGCCCTTTTATGGATGTTCTTTCCCAGGCTAGGCTGTGTCCAGATATGTTGTATCTCTAAGAGAGGGCATCCCGAGGGGATGAGAGCCTAGAGCCTCTTAGATGAGCCATATCTGAATATGTGAAGTCCTGAGTGGTTGCCTCAGGCAATGTTTTATTGTGTTATGAGGCAGTGCCTCTCTGGTATAGAAAGTGTCCAGTGGGTGACACTATATTGGTACCTCTGTAAGATTATGCTTAGACGGCTGTGAGAGCCAGTTTGAGGTGGTACACCTCTGATGCTGATAACATCCAGTGATATACCCGGTAGCCGGGTTATGAGAGCTAGGATGATGTCCTAGGCTATGATTATGTTTTAGTAATGTTGTGTGTATGCTTGGAGGTGAACCAGGGGAAAGGAGGATCTCCCAGAACCCTGAGTTTACTGAGATATTTATCTCACCCCTTGTGGGGTTGTGGTTTTAGGTGCTTCTTCTAGAGGAGAGGAGCGACCTTGGGGCAGGAGGCCCTAGTTGAGTGCTGAGATGACTGAGGGCTGTAGATGGAAGAACAGAAGAGTTCTTTTGTTGATCTCTGTGTTGCATTCCATGAGTAGGGAGAGGGTGTGTGTACACCCATTTTGCTGCACATATTTTGATGTATAACCACAAATGTGGTTTAAGCTCTGAGTTGTATGTATGTGTACAGATCCTGATGTATGAGATGATGTGTATTCCTCCTAGTTATCTATATTTAGATATTTGTATATCTGCCTATGTAGTTTTGTATGTTTCATCTGGATCAGCAGGGGTTGTTTTATGATGCTTTAATGTTGTGTTTATTTTTATTCCATGCATAATGTAATCAAGGAAATCGATTCTTACGCTTCTGCACTGTATTGAAATAACGCTGATAGCGCGATTCTGATATTATTGATGATCATACTCCGGAGGCCTACGGGGTGTTACAGTATCAAATACTATTTCACAAATCTCGTACTAGACTTGGAATCAGAAAGCAACATATCATCATATCAAATTCCATCATTTTCATCAATAACAAAATCCATGAGTAAATACATATAACCTCATGAAAAATATTTCCATCATAACATCATATATACCAAAAATATGGTTAGGCTACCATACCCTATACAACAAAACCATATGAACTCAAGCATGATAATTGATTATCGTCAAGCTATAAAAATCATATTAGTAGTCTAACTAATATACCATAATATATCTTTTAGGTTTTTTTTTTTTACCGGGATGTTTGTAGCCAGGATGGCTGGGTTGGTTGTAGCTGGGTTGCCGGGGTGCTATAGCTGGGATGCTGGATTAGTATAGCTAGGTTGTCGGGGTGCTGTAGCTGGGTTGCCAGGGTGCTATAGCTGGGATGCCGAGTTAGTATAGCTGGGTTGCCGGGGTGCTGTAGCTGGGTTGCCGGGGTGTTATAGCTGGGATGCCGGGTTGTGTCTGGGTTGTGGCTGAGTTGTGTCTGGGTTGTGGCCGAGTTGTGTCTGGGTTGTGGCCGGGTTGCAGTTCAAAGTAATAAAAACAGTCCGAATATCATCAGAATCACCTCCAAAAATCATCAAACATATTTCCAAACATTACTAATACGTTTGCCTATAAATCATAACCTTGAAGATATTTATCCTAAGTTAATCATAAAAAATATTCCTTCATTTATGACTTAGGGTACGTGGAAGTTTACTAAAGATATGAACTTCAGTTGCATATATCCATATGTCTATACTATATAAAGTAGGATTATCTTCATTTAATGCCTTTGAAAATTATCTCTTGGTCATACGTAATTTTTCTGCCATGTGTATTTCATATTTCCTAAAAAAAAAATTCGTATTACTTGTGCTTGGTGTTAGGAATTTTATACCACGACAAGCGTACCATTGTATCGTTGTAAGTTTCAAATTTATAAAGATCGTCTCCACAAGGACTTGAGCTTACTCAGTTAATCCAACTAAAATTAAACAGTTGAATAGATATGTACAAGTAGGTCGAATGATATTTCAGTTTGTTAATGCAGGTAAAGTAAACTAACTAAACTTAACGAAAATGAAAATATATTTATGAGAAAGGGGGATTGGATTTCATCATTCTTAACATCCTATATTCAATTAATATTTACCATGCATAAATCACCGTCTATTTTTATTGATGCAAACTAGGTTACCTTGAATCGATCCCTCGCATCCAAGTTCTAAGGATATTTTATCGAATATCGATCCCTCACATATTTAAGTAAATTACCCCAGCGTTAAGAACTATAATCGCGTGCTTTTATGCAATCGAAACATTATGCCATATTCCTAGCAACGTAACGTAACGAGTAATTTCACTCAGTTCAAACCCTAAGATTACTTTCCAGTCTCACTTAGGAATTTAAGTTCGTGACCCTAGTGATCAAGTAGAATCAAGCGTGCTTTTATGCAATCGAAACATTATGCCTTATTCCTAGCAACGTAACGTAACGAGTAATTTCATTCAGTTCAAACCCTAAGATTACTTTCCAGTCTCACTTAGGAATTTAAGTTCGTGACCCTAGTGATCAAGTAGAATCAAGCATTAAGCATAGAATGAAATTACCAACAAGAAGTAGAACGATGCATAAATAATTAAAAGAGCATAGGGATAAGAAGAGTACGTCCAATCCTTAGAGAAGCTTAGGCGAACATGGGCAGAACTTCCTCAAGAGAATCACCGACGAAGCTCGTCATTGACCCTCTCTTCGTCAGAATCTCCTTACAAAATTCACTCAGCCTCACTTCCCTAAGGTCTAAACTCACTCAAGAAACTAAGAAGCACAAGAATTGAACAAGCTACTGAATTTAGGGAAAAAAATCAAGTGAGGAATGATGATTTGCTCCCAAAATTTGTCCCCTATATATAGGAAATGGCCTCCTGCCTGCTTGAGGCGCCTAGGCGACCAAATTAGCCTATAATCAGGCGCCTGGGCGAGCTAAGGCGGTCTCTGGGGAAGTGTGGGTCGCCCAGGCGACCAAAATACACATGAAATGGTGGCCTGGGCGAGCTTAAATGCTTAGCCATGAAGAAAAGCTTGGGCTTGACGTCTGATGGGCCTGGTTTGCTGTTGGAATTTCTTATGTTTGATATATGCACCTTTCTTGCTTGCTTTGATTCTCCGGAAGCTTTAGAATTCCACGAAACCTTTTCAATTACAAAGCATGTTTGAATTAATCTTCCGAAACACTTTAAATACAAATATAAGGTGCTTCTTAACTAGGTTTAGGGAAATTTCTAAGATAAATGAAATAAATCAAAAGATAAGTGCCACTATTTAAACATGAAATCGACTGAAATGTGGCACTTATCACTTGGCTGAAGGTATTCATGTTATTAAGCAAATATATCTACTACACCAATTGTTTAGTATTTTAAAGAAAGATTTTATACACTAATGACTATATAATTAGGTGAAAGGCTTAGTATAATTAACCAATTTTTTATTAGTTCTATAATATTTGGCTAAGCTTGAGTCTCTTACATGAATTTATTTTAGATTTAAATAAGTTTATATATATATATATTTTATAACCAATAATTATCATATCTTCATAATTTAATTATGAATATAACTTAATATATAATTTTGAGGATGTTACACTTGGGCTGAGACAAGCTTAAGAAAGCCCAATTAGAGAAAATAACATATTTAATAAAAAAGATAACGGGAATTTCTACATACACTATATAAATTTCAACATGCACTATATTGTAATAGTACAATACCGAAAATAGCCCTCTCATTTAGGGTTTAATTTTGAATCCGTAAAGTTCAGCTTTTGCGCCTTGTGTCATTTGGAAATTTTTCGGCTCGTGTAATAGTTCTTCTGCTGAGGTGGTGTGAGGTGGTGTGGCTGCTGGTGTGCGTGGTGGTAGCTGGTGTTGCAGGTGGTTGTGCGAGGTGGTTGCTGGTGTTGTAGGTGTGGGTCTTTGCGTCGGCGGCGGTGGCATTTGGTTCACGGAATGGTGAGTGTTTCTGTCGCAGGGTGGTACGAATTAAGTAATCCGTGGGTTGGAAACGGACCAGGCAATCCGTAAGTAGGATCGGGGAGGGTACGAATTATGGAATCCGTGAAGGTGATTCGGGTTACGCAATCCGTAAGAATGTTACGGATTAACCAATCCGTATGAGTTATACGAATCCGTGGACTCATACGGATTGCTTAATCCGTAACATTCTTACGGATTGCGTAATCCGAATCA
>PYAF01002728.1:149822-166932 GCA_007407185.1 Glycine tomentella | reverse complement strand
AAGTCTTAAATATGTTAATTTATTAGAATTTGACAATAATATTATACTCTAGAGTTATATATGAATTGTAAATAGTGGAAGGAAATATTACATTAAATAACTAAAATGTTTACATAATTAATTTTGCATGATATGAGCGATTATTATATCTAATTCAAATAAATAATATTTTTAATTGAAATATATATTTTTAATTTGTTTAAATAATATTAAGTGAAATGATTCTAATGATATGAAAAAGTAAAAAAAAATATAGGGTTTACATAAATATTTAATAATAAGATAATAGATCAAAAAATATTTTAAACTGTTATTAATATAGAATATAGATTATTATTATTATTAATATGTATAACAATAAATTGAGCCTTCATTCATAAAGTTAAAGACTACGCTTTCTGTTGAGAAGATGAAAAGCAAATAGCATAGAAATAGGTGTTCTCAAATAATATTTATAATTCATAAAGCATTTCCAAACCCAAACTAAGGCTCAAGACAAAGGCTTTTTCTCTCCTTGTACGTTCCGGGTCTCAATCTCATAACACTTCTCAAGTTCTTCTCATTCATTTTCTTCTTTGTTTCGATATTTCTCTTTCATGGCATCGGATTTATCTTCTCCAATGCGTTCCTTCTCTTCGACCTTCCTCACCAGTAGTTTCCACCTTGCGTCATCTTTCATTACATTAACTAATGCTTTCGACAACTAAAGCTTTTTCTTCTCCCTCTCGCTACTTCAAATCCTTGTGTCTGAGTTATGTTGATCCCAGGTTAGTAGATGTTCTATTACGGCAACTAAAACTTTGTCTTTGCTGTTGCATTACCATTTTAAGGTAATGTATGAGTTGAATGTGATTTTTTTGTTCCTACCCACCAATTGTTTGATAAAATGTCTAATCCGTTTTTGTCAAAGTTAATCTAGAATTTTGACCTTTTGTTAGTTTGCTCTATGCGACTATGTACTATTTTTTTCTTTTATTTATTAGTAATGGTAAGGAACCTAACATGCAGATTGAGGTGGTGCACATTGCACAAGATCTCATAGACATAATACACTAATTCTTTTCCTTTATTTGTAGAAAAAGTTGAATTTGAGGATCTAACCAATATGTGATATGTTTTTATAAATATACATAAATAAAAATTAAGTTATTTATGTAGATTCCAATTAGTAGTTATACTAGCTACTAGCGCGAAAGACATCAAGAAAAAGGAATTAGGTAGAAGACCATTCAATATTTGGTAGCGAATTTTGTATCCTTGTATTGTTGCTTGCTTGTTCAGTCAACATGTTGTTCTCCAGCTGGACTGTTGGCATTATTTGAGGTTGCATGAGGTTCATGTTTTGGCTGATATAGGATAAGCTTAAGCATGCGCATGTTGAATTGATAATGATCCCCTAACCATCGTCCTCCGTTGCTCTCAAAGTTATCCTAAGAAATCTAGCTCATTAAAATATCTTAGCAACAATTCCAACTCTAGAAAATACTACGTAGTAATTCTCTAGCTCAAAGGCATAATATTTTTTTGTCTTGGTGTAGCAACATCATAATGTTTTTGTATTAGCGCTCTTAAGAAAAATTAGAAAGTTACATATAATTTTACAGTGTATTAAATAGATGGAAGAGCCAAACAAAAAGAAAAAAAGTGATAGATATAATAATTAATAAAATAAAAGAGAATAAACAAATAATAAACACACAATCTTTATCTATGACAATTTTTAATTATATAAAATAAATATTTATTATGTATAAAGCACATACTAATCAAAATATTGTTTTTTATTTACATAAATGGTAAGACATAATCTAAAATTTGACCAATTAATCAATGAAGCACATTTTCTACCTTGATAACTTAGGTATGATTTTTAATTATTTTATTTCACAAATGACAAATGAATTAGGGAAAAGGGGAAAAATTATTTATTTTTAACAATCTTGCTTTTTAAATATCAAAAGTCGAAAAACTCATTATTTTCTTATTATTTTCTTCTTCAAACATTTCTTATTTTATTTTTTCTTAATAAAAAACCCATGTCTGATAATAACACACTTCCTTGTCATGTAATTGGCATTTGCACACTAAATCCTTCGTATGATGTGCATTGTGTATCATGGTCTACATAACACAACAATGCTTCATGCTTTCTTAACCATTAACACAATTTTCTTTCAAAAAAATTCAATGTGACATTTAATATGCCAAGTGGGATTACGGAAAATCATAAATATGTTTTTTACAGATACTCATGTGGGGAAAAGCTTATAGAAGATATTAATGAGCATTTTTAGAAGTTAGAACATTAATTAAAATAATTAAAAAGGACTGACTGAATTTGGTATAAGGGTTAAACTTCCCCCCACATTTAAATTAATGTTCAAGAAAGCGGGTAAATTTTTTTATTGATAGAAACTAAATATAGTATGAATAGATTTATAATAGTCACGTATTTTATTTAATTAAGTTATAATCATTTGTTATGAATGAATTTGAGAATATAAATATTCATCCCAGTCTTGCTCCCTGTTGATAATTTTAACCAATAATAACACTAAATTATGAATATTTGAACTTATATCTAATATATTTGTTCAAAGTTTCTTGATTTTTTGAATAGGTTTAATATTTTCTTTTTTTTTTAGTCCTTTAAATACGGATCTAATATATACATAAAATAATGTGACTATTATATTATGCATTGGATGTTAACTATATTACAAGGAGGATTCAGAGATAAATGGGAGTGGTAATTGTTTATTTCAAAACTAATTTTAATTGTTATACTTGTTTTTATTTATATTTATTATATTTTATTATATCATGCATATTTTTACTGATCAGAGACCATTGGAACCCGAGAGATTGAAGACAATTTGAATTTGGTGGGCACGATTTTATCTTAGAGTTAGAAATGAAGCAATACGTGGTTAAAAGGGATTTTAACAATTGTATATAGTTTAAAATTACATTTGCTTATAGGAAATTATTTTATGTATATTGACATTATTGATTTAACTTATAATTCATATATCATTTGCAATGTATTGTGAAACTGCCTGAGATTTTTCATTTGCAGGTTTAATTTGGGTAAAATTTTAAAAAAAAGACGAAATATTAAAAAAAATCATCGATTTTTTGGAATAATTGATGTCGTTGTGCATGTAACAGCAGTTTTTCTAAAAACTGATGTTATTATGTAACAATATCGGTTTTTACTAAAAACTGATGTTGCTAAGCATGTAACGACATCGATTTTTAGAAAAAACCGATGCTACATACACAACAAAAACTGATGTTGTATATTTTTGTTAACATCGGTTTTTAAAAACTAATGTTAAAGTTGATAATTTTAACGTCGATAGTTTCAACATCGGATAAAAATCGATGTGAAAAATTCAAAAAAATTTATGTTAAAAGTCTATTTTCTAGTAATGGAGAGACTAAAATTTCTTCATTCTTTCCTCCTCCATGCTCTTATTATTTTTAGCATCTCTTTGAGGTAAGGGAAGCTCATCCTATCTTTTGTATAGAACTATTTGTGAGTATGATGATTGATTGATATTCTTGGCTTGTGCATCATATGATTTTGTATGCTAAGAATAATCCTTGAAATTATGTGTGTGGAAGTTTGATTCTCACTTTGATAGTGGATGTTATATGTGAAAATATGGTTCGAAACTATTATGTCTGCATGAATATATTTGTGGTGCTTTGTTTGCTTGAAATTTTACGTTGGAATAGAAGGCAAATTGGAGAAGGTTTAGTCTCCAAAATAACTTAAACCTTAATGATTTTTATACTACTTATTAAAAACAAAAACAGAATTAAATAGCTGAATATTTTTACAATGGCCGTGAGATACTCAATACCAAAGGGCAGCAAAATTTTTGCAAACATTGAAATTTAAGTTTTTAGTTTATTAAAAACAAAATAATTTTATGTGATATTTTAGTCACAAATTTTTAATAAAATTCCAAACTTTGTGACAAAATAGTCAAGTCCTAATTTTTAAGTATAAAACGATAAGTTTAGATATTAAAAGAATTTTTTTTATAAATGAACCTTTAATATATATATATATATATATTATATATTATATATATATATATATATAATATGCAATAACTAAGACATTTAATTTATTTTATATAAGTGTATTTTTTTCTTAGAAGAAAATGTGTGGAAAATTTGTTAAGTCAATAAAATGTTTGAGATTTTATTAAAATAATGTTGGAATAAAACTATAGTTGAATTATAATAACCGGGGAAGAACATTTTGAGTTATTATAGAAATTTGATTTAAAAGTGAAAATAATTAACTTTGTTGTAATCTAAAAATATCCAAGAGTTCCATTGGAAATTTTTTTAAATACTTATATAAAAGTTTATAACATATGAAAAATATTAAACCATGAGGAGAAAATTGATGTGATAAAAGGTTGTTTGTTATAGTTGTTGGCTTGCATGAGAGTAAATACACAAGTCCACAATGAGTGATGACTTTGAATAAGTTGTTAGATTAGTCCATAATGAGTGATGATTGTGCATAAGTTGTTGTTTTAGTTAATAGTGGAATGATGAATGTGGATATGTTGTTCACATGTATATGCATACATGCATGACTCTCTGAAAATAGTATGAACAACACACAAATCAAGAGGGAGAATGAATTTGTTGTTCTTGACCAATTAAAATTTCTTTAAATAATCAGAGTTAAAAGGGATCGCATCACAAAAGAACCTTTGAATACTTTCAATCAATCAAACACCAATTTTTATACATTGCAATTACACTAAGAAAGTTCCAGTTGGTTATGAAAAGTTATACCAACGAATGACAATTAATAACCACAAGAAAAGATAAAGAAGAAGTAATCAACACCAAGAATTATACTGGTTCACTTCTCAACCTAGAGAAACTACATCCAGTTCTCCTAACTAACTAGTTAGAGTTCAACTATTAACAATATGTTTCTTATAAGCTTATACAATCACTCTCAATCAGACCTAGAATAAGAATAAGAATCTAACTCCCTTACACTTTCTGTGATCAAGACATAGAGAAAACTCTTCTCTACTCTTCCCTCTAGAAAAACCTATTCTAGATAAGCTTTAAGAAAAACTATTGCGCTAGTACACAACTCAAAAATTCTATAAAGAATTATAACCAAAGTAGTATGGAGAATCTCAAAACATTCTCTCCAAGTTCTTATTTAGAAAGTTGCCCAAAAAAGAAATCCTCTCAAGGTTTCTAGAAGCTTGAGGATTTGAGGGTCAAACACAGAATAGCTCATAGTATCTTTTCTCTCTTCAGAAAGGTTATGAAATTTGTTGTTATTTTGTTAAAATAAGCTGTTTCTATTTATAAACAAAACTATTATAACTGTGGGTAATCGATTAAATCACTTATGTAATTGATTAAAGTGTTCTTGAGCTTTCTTGAAAAGACTTATGAACAATGTAATCGATTAAATCGCAATGTAATCGATTATTGCAGGAGGCTTTATTCAAAATGGTTGCCAAGTAATCGATTACTACCATGTTGTAATCGATTATCACAAGAAGTCCATTCTTTGATTTTGAATTGTGTAATCGATTACCACAATCTCATAATCGATTAAATAGGTTCTCTGTTTTTAAGTAATAGATTACCACTTGCTGGTAATCGATTAAACCAGTGAGAAAATATTTTTCCAAAACTTGAAATATGAAACACTTGGTTTGTTATGCACTCATGAAAACCTTGTGATTCAGAAAAGGTTTTTGTTTTTTATGAAACTTATGCTTTTGTTAAAACATGAATGCAAAATCATGAATGAGTTTTATACAATGGATTATAGGATGAATCATCTTAGACATACACA
The DNA here is from genome assembly GCA_007407185.1 of Glycine tomentella. Classification (NCBI taxonomy): domain Eukaryota; kingdom Viridiplantae; phylum Streptophyta; class Magnoliopsida; order Fabales; family Fabaceae; genus Glycine; species Glycine tomentella. The sequence goes on along the minus strand of PYAF01002728.1, from coordinate 161,066 downwards.
AATTACAAATGTCATTCAATTGAATTGACATGTAAAAGCCTAAACATTTCAATGTCTAAGAACCTCAGCTTCTTGATCCTCTCTAGCTCTCCCTGAGTCTAACAATCTCCCCCTTTTTGGCTTTGATCATGCCAAACTTCAATTGAACATCTTGATCCTTAGTGTTCTTTTAGGAGAGAGTTTCCAGGAGCTTTTACTTGATACCTGAAAAAGAATCGGCTTCTAGCCAAGACCAAGTGTCAAGTATCCTTTGCATAAACTATACATATCATGATCATTTTTATTGCTCCCCCTTTCTTATATAATTTCATATGATTTCAGATTAAGTTGTTATGCTCAGTTTAATAAGAGAAAATGTTCATATATTTTTCTCCCCTTATTTTGTTTTATTCCCCTGGCACACTACATATGTTTATTTTTCTACCCCTTTTGGCTTATCAAAGACAAAAATATACCAATAATTGTGAGATAAGCAAGGAAGATCAGAAAAACATAAAAGTAATTTTATTTATTAATGATTAAAGGTGCATACATCAAAGCAAGTCAGCAAAAATCATAGCAGAAAATGAGAAAACAAAAGCAACAAAACCAAAAACTAATTAAGACAACAACTAGACTAAAAATCATCAAAGTCCTTGAGACTCATCCTAGTCTCAATGTTGCCTAATCTAGTGGTAATGTCTTCTAGAGAGGAATGAACTTCAGCTGAATGTTCATGATGCAAAGTGATCATAACATCCATCTTTAGAACTGTTAGAGATTCAAAAGGACTCCACTGCTGCTCAGCAGGTTCAGCTTCAACATCTTCATTAGATTTTTGGCCCTCTCCAGCAACTCTTGCAGGAGCTTGAACTCCAGCCATGATCCACCCATCAATGGTGTGCATCATCCCCAGCTTGGTGAAATGCTTTTTGGAGATGAGTTTGGTTATGTTGGTGGTGTTGTCCATAATCTCATTTGTCACATCAATCTCATAGTCAATAAACCTTGAGATCATGACAACATATGGAAATTGATAGCTCAACAGCCTTAGAACTTTGGCTAGCTTTTCTTTTGTAGGCTTTCTGCTTCTTAGAGGAAGATGGTTGAGACATGGTGATGAGACATAAATTTCGAAATTGGGATAGACAGTATTTTAGTGGTGGAGAAGCAGAAGAGGCAGAGCAAAACAAGGCAGAGTTTTGCTTAAGGAGTAGATTTTTTGTGTGAGGAGTGTAGGCTCATGGATTCTGAATTTATAGAGCCACAACTAGTTTAAAATATGAATTTTCAAATTAGAATAACTACTCTCACGAAGCCCAATGATGTTTGGGTTCACTGAACCAGAATTTGAATTTGAATTTAGAGATAAGGTTTCAAATTTTTCATTGAAAGTTGTGCAAAGTTGCAGAAACGACAGAAGTAATCGATTACGAAACCCTTGTAATCGATTATTCCAGGGAGTAGGGATACCTATGAACCTCATGTAATCAATTACCTCGTGGGTCTAACCGATTATTCTAGAGAGTTTTTAAATTGTAATAGCCCTAAATCCTCATGTAATCGATTAATACGTTGGTGTAATCGATTACATCAGTAAGTTTTAACATTGTAATTGATTAATCCATGAGTGAGGCCCAATTCTGGCCTTAGGTAATCGATTACCATCTGTGGTAATCGATTATTACAGAGAATTATGCAGTATGAATAGTGACATTTATCAGGATTCGAATTTGCTACATATGATGCATAATGTACTTGTGACTTAAATTGCATGTTATCAAACACATCATTTATATGCTAATCAATATTGGATTCATCAAGAATGCCTAGCATGTTTCTTATAACAAAGAATCTATCTCTAGTAAGGGGTTTTGTAAATATATCAGCCAATTGATTATTTGTATCAATAAACTCAATCGAGTAATTACCCTTTTGAATATGATCTCTGAGGAAGTGATGTCTAATCTCAATATGTTTTGTCCTGGAGTACATAATTGGATTCATTGATAGGTTGATAGCACTGTTATTGTCACACAGCAATGAAATTTCTTGCAATTCAACACCAAAGTCTTGAAGTTGTTGCTTGAGCCATAGGCTTTGAGCACAACAAGTCTCAGCTACAATATACTCTGCCTCAGTTGTTGAAAGTGCAACACAGGACTGTTTCTTGCAGTGCCATGAGATCAAGGAACTTCCCAGCAGATGGATGTTCCAGTTATGCTCTTCCTATCTAACTTGTAGCTTGCAAAGTCATAATCTGAACAACCAATTAAGTTTAGTAATGCACCTTTAGGATACCATATACCAACTTTTGGAGTTGAATTTAGGTATTTAATGATCCTTTTGACTGTTGTCGATGTGATTCTTTTGGATTAGATTGATATCTTGCACATAGGCACACACTCAACATTATGTCTGGACAACTTGCAGTCAAATACAACAAAGATCCAATCATTCTTCTATATCTTGACTCATCAACTTTTTTGTCTTTTTCATCATAATCAAGATAAGTTGTGGTTGCCATAGGAGTTGCAGCATACTTGCTTTTCTCCAGTTCAAATTTTCTAATCAATTCATTGCAGTCTTCCATTCTTCATTTGTTTCACTTGAAGTTCAAAGAAGAATGTTAGTTCTCCCATCATTGACATTTCAAACACATTCTTCATTGAAAATGAGAATTCCTTGCACAAAGAGTTGTTAGTAGAACCAAAGATAATGTCATCAACATAGATTTGAACAAGTAATATATCACTGGCAGATTTCTTAATGAACAAAGTTTTATCAACTTGTCCTCTTGTGTGAAAGATTGACTAATTAGAAAATTACTCAATATTTCATACCAAGACTTGGGTGCTTGTTTTAAGCCATAAAAGGCTTTCTTTAGTTTGAAGACATGATTTGGATGTTTGAAGTCTACAAAATTGGGAGGTTGATCAACATATATTTCCTCCTCTATGTAACCATTTAGAAAGGAACTTTTTACATCCATTGGAAATAGTTTGAAGTCCATCAAACATGCAAATGCAAGCAGCAACCTTATTGCTTCCAAACTAGCAACAAGGGCATAGGTTTCTTCGTAGTCAATGCCTTCTTCTTGGTTGTAACATTTTGCAACCAATCTGACCTTATTTCTGACTATGATGCCACTTTCATCAAGTTTGTTTCTGAAAACCCACTTGGTGCCTATTGGCTTATGAGAAGGAGGTCTAGGAACATGTTTTCATACTTCATTTCTCTTGAACTGGTTTAGTTCATCATGCACAGCAAGCATCGAGTGTTCATCAAGCAATGTTTGATCAATATTTTTGGGTTTAATTTGATATACAAAGGCCATATCACAACATAAGTTCCTAAGAGATGATCTAGTGGAAACTCCCTTAGATACTTCACCAATAATGTTGTCTAGAGAGATCTCTTGTAGTTCTTCAATCCTTTGACCTTTGAGTTGGAATTGAAGGGTCAACTTCTTCATTTGTTTCACCCTTTTTCCTGTCACCAATTTCATTGGTAGTGACTCTTCCAATGGTCATGCATCATTTTCAAAACTCTTTTCCTCTTTTGAGGAGTTAGATTCATCACAGATAACACGTACAGATTCTTCCCTGCATAAGGTCCTTTTGTTGAAAATTCTATATGCTCTACTTTGCGTTGAATATTCAAGGAAGATTGCTTCATCGGGTTTTGCATCAAATTCGCCAAGAAATTCCTTTCCATTATTCAAAACAAAACATTTACAGCCAAAAGCTCTTAGGTGTGAAATGTTTGATTTTCTACCTTTGTAAAGTTCATAAGGAGTTTTCTTTAAGATGAGCCTTATGAACAATCTATATAGATTATAGTAAATAGTGCTCACTGCATCAGCCAAAAAATGTTTTGGCAAATTAGTTTCATTTAGAAGAGTTCTTGCACTTCTTCAAGTGACCTATTTTTTCTCTCCACAACACCATTTTGTTGAGGTGTTCTTGGAGCTGAAAAATTGTGATTTATTCCATGTTCTTCATAGAACTTTTCAAAATGTTCATTTTGGAATTCACCACCATGATCACTTCTTATTAAAACAATCTTGTAGCCCTTTTTCATTTTGTAAAAGCTTGGCTAATTTTCTGAAAGCATTAAAAGCATCACTCTTGGATTTTAAGAACAAAGCCCATGTAAATCTTGATGAATCATCAACTATGACAAGTACATAGTAATTGCCACCCAAACTCATAGTTCTTGAAGGACCAAACAAATCCATGTAAAACAATTCAAGAGGTCTTGTGGTGGAAACAATGTTTTTGTTTTGAAAAGAGATTTTTGTTTGTTTCCCTTTTTGACAAGCATCACAAAGTTTGTCTTTTTCAAACACTAGTTTAGGCAATCCAATTACTAAGTCCTTCCTTATGAGCTTGTTCATATGATGCATGTTGATGTGACTTTCTCTTCTATGCCAAAACCATGATTCATCAATTTTACTCACTAAGCAGTTTATGTTATGAATAAATGCATGTTCTATTGCAAGCAAGTAAATGTTTCCTTTTCTTTTCCCAACATGAATTACCTCACCAGTTTTGCCATCACATATCAAGAAACAATTATTTTTAAAGGATACCTTTAATCCTTTGTCACAAAGTTGGCTTATGCTCAGGAGATTATGCTTTAGACGTTTAACATAAAGCACAATTCTGATTAGGGTTTTGAAGTTATCACCAATATTGTCTTCTCGAATTATTTTTCCTTTGTTGTTATCTCCATAGGTGACAAATCCTCATTCCTTTAATATCAGATTAGTCGCATGGATTTATCACCTGTCATGTGCCTAGAGCATCCATTATCCAAGTACCATAGTGAAGCTTTAGCTCTTAGACACACCTACAACAATCAAATCAAGTTGCAAAGAGAGGTACCCAATTAAGGTTTGGTCCATAAGGGTTAGTTGTTTTTCTCTTTTTCTTAGGAACCCATATGCATTCTCCATTTGGAACATAGAACCTTTTAGCATAAAACTTGGGTGATGTGTGACCTTTCTTCATACAGTAATGACATGTTACAGATTTTGATCCTTTTTCAAAATGAGTCATTTTAGTATGCTTTGTTTTTTAAAACCTTTTTTCTATTCATCTGTTTTGGGGTTACAAACTTGGTGTTTTGAAAAGGTTTTAGTTGATAGTTTTATCCCAATCCAGATTTATCTGAAGCATACTTTTGCACACTTAACATTTGGTTTAAACTACATTTTCCTGGATAGAGCTTTTTCAAAAGATCTATCAAGTAGGAGTTTTCTGATATCAAAGACATGTATTTTTCAGAATGACTCTTTTTGAAATCATCAAATTCATTTTCAAGACCTTATGTTCATCTACTTTTGTAGAAGAAGAGGCATACACACAACCATTTGCTTAGTAGCTTGAAACAAGTTTTTTATTTTCTTGTTTTAAGTTGCAAATTTCTGCTTGCATTGAAGCTAGCTTAGTAGTATGCCATCTAAGTCGCTTGTTATTGGAGACAACACATTTTTTGTCTCCTCATGCATTTCATTAAAAGCATTAACTAATTGATCAATTTCAGGATTTACCTCAGATTCTACACTTGACTCTTCTTCATCAATGATTGATGTTAAACAAACATTTGCTTCTTCATTCTCACTTGAAGATTTAGAAGTTGTTGATGCATTATCTTCCCAAGCTATGTAGGCTCTTTTGGGTTTCCCTTCTTTCTTTTCTTTCTTTTCACCTAATTGCTTCTTCAAGAAGATTGAACATTCAACCTTGATGTGGCCTTGCTTTCCACACTCAAGGCAGTTGAAGTTGTTGGTGGTGTTGTTGTTATCATTTCTTTTGTTGAACTTTGTGAATCTTCTGTTCTTGTTTTTCTGCATGAACTTGCCAAATCTTTTGACAATAAGATTCAGATTTTCATCATCTTCATCTTCACTTGAATCATCGCCTTTCTCAACTTTTGAAGATGCGGCTTTTAAAGTTAATGTTTTTCTGTTTCTTGTTTTCATCTTCTGCATTTGTTAGTTGAGAAATTTCTAATTCATATTCAAGCAACTTACCAAAAAGTACAATCATAGACATTTTTGACAGATCTTTAGATTTTTTATTGTTGTCACTTTTGGTTGTCAAGGTCTTCAAGCACTTCAGAATTTTGATGTTAAGTTCCTCTACAACAAACGTTTTACCAAGACCCAGAAGATGATTGACTATATGAGTGAATTTGGTTTGGAACTGAGAAATGCTTTTTGTGTGTTATCTTGAACATTTCATACTCATGGATCAAGGTATGTTTTTTTTATCTACTTACTTCGTCAGTTCCTTCATGAGTGATTTTCAGCATCTTCCACATTTCTTTTGTACTCTTGCACCTAACTGTTCTGAAAAACTCATCAGAAAACAAAGCAGAGGTTATCATATTTTTTGCTTTAAAATCGTATTGAACTACCCTCTTTTCTATATTAGACATTTCATCCCATTCTTTAGGACCTTTTTCATTATAAAAAATTTTGGTAGGTATCAAAGGACTTTTTTCAATTGCATTTCATGCACCGGGGTCATTTGATTGAATGAAAATCTGCATTCTATTTTTCCAAAAACTGAAATGTTCTCCCTCAAACATTGGAGGACGATTGAGAGAGACACCCTCCTTAAAATTGATTTATGGGGTATTCATTTTCTTTTAAAAGAAAGTAGTGATCTTGAATAACATATAAGAACTAGCTACTAATACCAATTGAAAACAGTATGAACAAAACACAAACCAAGAAGGGGGTGAATTGGTTGTTCTTGACCAATTAAAATTTCTTTAAACAATCAGAGTTAAAAGTGAAAACAATAGGAATACTCACAATAACCAAGAAGGGGGATGAATTGGCTTGATCTTAGTATTAAAAAAAATTATTTATAAAGTCAGAGTTAAAGGATCTTAATCACTTTTAAAACAAAGAATACTTTTAATCAATCAAATCACTCAGCTCAAGAAATCAATAGCTCAAAATAGAACTTGTTGAATAATGATAATGATGCCAAAAACAAATGAATAAGATAACTGATAAAGATGAAGGAATAGAATAGCAACTCAAGAATTTATACTGGTTCACTTCTCAAAAGATGCTACATCCAGTTTCTTCTAATCAACACTAGATTAGAGTTCCACTATTATAAATTCCAGTTCTTACATGCTTTACAACAAACTCTCTTTATCAACACTAGATAAAGAATAGAAATCTAAAACCTATTAGACTTCTAGTGAACAAAAACCAGAGAACACTATTCTGTTCTTCCCTAGAGAACACTACTCTAGCCCAAGCTTCAAAGAACCCTTTTACAATAGCATCAAATAACAAACATTACAAAAATAAATTTACAACCAAAGATAATGGACAGAAACAACCTAATGATCTAATGAATATGAATGCATATGAGTTACCAATGAAAGTTGAATTGTAGAAAAAAGAATTTCAGAACATGTTCTCCATTACTCCTTTGAAATCTCTTGCCCAAGAAATCATTCAATTCCTATGAAGATTAAAGAGTCGGACAAAAACTTAGTTAACCCAAAAAATCACTTTCTAACTCTTTGAAGGCTTGTGTATATTCAGAAAATTCGAAGTATTCAAGTTAAGTTTTAAGCCAAGCCTTCTTTCTATTTATAACAGCTTTTTGTAACAACCTGTAATCGATTACACGCGCCAAATAATCGATTAAAATGTCTTATGTAATCGATTAAATTGTCACTTAATCGATTAAATTGTTCAAGGCTCCATTTTGGGTTTCACAACGACCAAAATAATCGATTAACCCGAGCTGTGATCGATTAAATCAGAGAAATTTTATTTTAGAAGCATCTTGTGTAATCAATTACATTTTATGGTAATTGATTAAAGCAGTGAAGCAAGCTTTTTCAAATAGCTTATGTAATCGATTACGAATAACGGTAATCGATTAAAACAACAATGCTCAATATTCATCTTACACTATGTAATCGATTACAAGAATTGTGTAATCGATTAATATGTTCATCAAAGCTTTTCCAATTTTAAACACGAACCAAATAATCGATTAAACCGCTGTGTAATCGATTAAAATGGTGGAATTACATTTTTCCAAAAGCATTACTCAATTAATTTCCTTTTCAAAGTGTGAGTAGCTTTGATATTTTAATGAAAACATTTAAGCATGTTAATGATTATGTGCATGCAATGCAAGGATCAAAAGATTGACCTCTTATAAACTTCATTTGAATTACAATTTTCAAGGCATGTGAAAAGCTCAAAACATTCTTCTAAATCATAGGCTTCATTCTTGTTGCTGCTCCCCCTATATCCAACAATCTCCCCCTTTTTGGCTTTGAACATGTCAAATATTTGATTGACCATGTGTTTGATTTTTGAAGTACTTTGAGGGATGAAAATAGAAGTCTTGAACTTTGTTAACATGAAAACAAATCAGCCTCTTTGCCAAGAACAAGTGTTAAGAGATATGCTTGCATAAACATTAATCATTAACTTTCATTAGTTGCTTCCTTATAGCAAAACATAGTGTTTGTTTGCTCTTTAGATGTTAATCAATTTTTCTCCCCCTATTTGGCTTATCAAAGACAAAAAGATAGCATAGCAAATAATGAGAAGGAGAAAATAAAACTTCATTAATGGAAAGGGAAAGACAATACATTAATCAGAGGAAAGAAAAAAAAAACATAGGAAATACAAGAAACCTAAGCTAGTTTATCAAAATCATCAAGGACAAGCCTAACTTCTATGTTCTCTAGCCTAGATTTCATCTCATCCAAAGATGAATTAGTCTCAGCCCTGTGCCCATGATGTAGGGACAATAAGGCATCCATCTTTTGAATCATGAGAGATTCAAATGGAATGTAAGATGGTTGAGCAGAGCCTTCATCTTCAGTCTCTTCATCAATTTCTTATTCATTTCCAATAGTCGCTTCCCAAACTTGAGGAGTAATTTCCATGGCTACTCCATTAACTTGGGACAGAAGTGTTCCATCCATAGAAGCCTTACCACAGGTGTAGAACACCATCACTAATTCAGGGTAAAAGGTACCCTTCATCTCAATAGACTTTTTCCATCCCTAGGTTTCAATCAAGGCAGGGAATTGAAAACCTTCTCTAATGAACCAATCAAGGTCAAGGTGTTTGGGAAGACAAATAAGTTTGGTGACATTGAACTGAAGGTAGATCATTTTGTCTCTCTCAATACGAAACCAATGATCTAACCTATTGACAACAGGGTTAGAGGTTTCAACACTCTTTCTCTTAGAGGATTTGGTTCTCTTGGGTGCAGACATATTGAACAAGGGAGGAAAGGCTACAGGACAAGGTTTCTAGACTCAGAGGAAGAAAGAAAAACACAATAGTGCTTAAGATGGTGTGATTTCTCCTTTGAACATAGGCTGTATTTATAGAAGATTTTGGGCTCCAAAGTTCAAATTTGAAATGAGTAACAATTATTTTCGAATTAACCCACTAACATTAAAGCACAGAAGATTCAAATTTGAATTAGGTAGCAGTTGGGCAATTACAATTTTCAAGAAAATCTCGCAGATTCTGCAGTAAATCCATGAATAATCGATTATATGCTTATGTAATAGATTAATTTGTAAGCAAGATCAGTTCCTGCAGAAGTTGTAATCGATTAATTCGACAAGTAATCGATCATTACAGAGAGAATTTGAATTTCAAACAATTCTTCAAACAATTTAATCGATTACCATCACTGTAATCGATTATTCCAGTGAATTGAATTTTTGAAAAAGAATTTTTAAGCTATGTAATCGATTAATTCGATGGCTTAATCGATTATTCCAGAGAAATTTATTTTCTAGAATTATTTCCTATGTAAAATAATTGATTATCCTGGTTGTGTAATCGATTACATAAGTACAAATTTCATTCTTAGCCATGTTTCAAGTTCATATAATCGATTAATACGTGCTTTAATTGTTCTAGTAGCAATATCATAATAAACAATATTTATGCAGCATATTTTGAATTTTGAAAGCACGTGTGATGATTGAACAAGTAAGAAGCTATTTCCAATTAATAAGCACAAGTCAAGCATGCTAGCAAATGCTAGACTCATCAAGGATACCTAGCATATTTCTAAGAGTATAGAATCTATCTCTAACCAAAGATTTAGTGAATATATCAGCTAATTGATGGTGAGTATCAATGAAGTCAATTTTGATGTTACCTTTTTGGATTTGATCTTTAAGGAAGTGATGTCTTATCTCAATGTGTTTGGTCCTTGAGTGCATAATTGGATTCTTGGAAATGTTGATGGCACTTGTGTTGTCACATAGCATAGGTATTTCTTTTAATTCTATACGAAAATCTTGTAATTATTGTTTTAACCAAAGATTTTGAGCACAACAACTTCTAGCAGAGATATACTCAGCTTCAGTTGTTGATAAAGCAACACAAGATTGCTTCTTGCAATGCTAAGATATTAGTGAGCTGCCTAGTAGGTGACAAGTTCCACTAGTGCTTTTTCTATCCAGTTTGCACCCTGCAAAGTCAGAATCAGAATATCCTACTAAATTAAGTGATGCACCTTTAAGATACAAAAGACCAACTTTTGGTGTTGATTTGAGATATTTGAGGATCCTTTTGACTGCAGTGAGGTGTGATTCTTTGGGATTTGTTTGATATCTTGCACACAAGCACACACTCAACATAATATCTAGTCTACTAGCTGTCAAATACAGCAAGAATCCAATCATTCTTCTAAATCTTGGTTCATCAACTTTCTTTCCTTTTTCATCTGAATCAAGATAAGTTGATGTTGCCATTGGGGTTGCAACATCTTTGCTTTTATCCATTTCAAACTTCTTGATCACTACAAGACAATACTTGGTTTGATTTAGAAATGTCTCATTCTTCATTTGCTTCACTTGAAGTCCAAGAAAGAATGTTAACTCCCCCTTCGTTGACATTTCAAACTCATTCTACATAGAGATAGAAAATTCTTTGCACAACAATTGATTAGTTGAATGATATTGCTTTGTCGAGAAGTATCAAAAACAATTTTACTAAGCTAATTCTGTAGAATAGGATTAACCTAGGTCGACTCAGAGACACGATCAATATGGTTCTAGCTTCAAATCATTGGTAATAATAAGGGGGGATTTTGTCAAACAGTTGGTATGCGTAAAGTAAACATGCAAGAACACAAATTAAAATTAAAGAACAATGCAAAAATTAACAAGATTATCAAGAAGTAAAGTAAAACAGATTAGAAAGCATCAATCCAATTCACTAACCCT
>PYAF01002728.1:123675-149722 GCA_007407185.1 Glycine tomentella | reverse complement strand
TCAATAGAAGCAGTTCAATCGATCCTACTCCTAAATTAATTGAAACCACAACCCTAACTGAACTATCATTCAATTAATCTTGTGATTATCATTTGAAATTAAGACATGAATCCATAATCCTAATTCACTTTCAATCCTAAATGCATTCATAATCATGAAAACATAATAGAAATTGAAGAAGAAGGTGAACATTCAAGTACGAAATACCGAACCGGAACTCCAATTCTTCTCTTGCTTGAGTTAGATCCTTGGATTGATTAGTGATTTAGCCTTCCATGATGATCAGCAAGGAAAGCCCCATGAAATGAGTGCAGAAAAATGGAAGAATAGCAAAATGGAAATGAAGAAGATGAAGAACACTTGAGAGAAAATGAAGAACAAGCTTTTGATCCTAAAAACTAAAGAAAAGAAATGTAAAACTTGTTTATTGAATTGTAAGTGTGTTGTCCAAGTTTCACTAAGTCACTAATACATATAGTGACTAAGTTCTGAAAATAGAATGGGCCATAAACAAATCCAACAATCTAATTATTTGCTATTTACAACCATGAAAGTCAAATTCGCAACCCAAAATTACAAGTGCAGAGGTGTTAACTTCGAAGCTTAAAATGACCCTCTAAATGACAGAATTGGCCTCTGGCTATTTCTAGCAAACTTGTAGATCTTTTTGTTATCTTTCCAGGGACTCCTAGAGTGCTGCATTCGGAGATTGGTAGCACTCTATAGGTCCTACACAAGTTAGATACGTCAAGTGAGCAAAAATCCGAAAATACGCAACAATTAGCAATTAAGCTCACTTACTTGCCTAGGCCAAAAACTGAATTAGAATAGGAAAATAAAGGTCCAAGAGAGGTCAAATAAGCTAAGAAGGATAGAAAAATACTCAACTAAAAGCACTCTATCATTGAACAAAAAATTATATCATCAACATACACTTGAACTAATAAGATATCATTGCTTTGCCTTTTGATGAACAAGATTTTATCAACATGTCCTCTTGTGAAAGATTGTTCAAGCAGAAATTTACTTAATCACTCAGACCAAGACCTTGGAGCTTGTTTTAAACCATAAAGAGTTTTCTTAAGTTTGAAAATATGGTTTGGATATTTAAAATCTACAAAACCAGGAGGTTGCTCCACATAGATTTCCTCCACAATATATCCATTTAAGAAAGCACTTTTAACATCCATTTGAAAAAGTTTAAAATCCATTAAACATGCATATGTAAGTAATAATCTAATGGCTTCCAATCTTGCAATTGGTACATAGGTTTCCTCATAGTCAATGCCTTCCTCCTGGTTGTAACCTTTTGCAACCAATCTAGCTTTGTTTCTAACTATGATTCCACTCTCATCAAGTTTGTTTCTAAAAACTCATTTAGTGCCAATAGGTTTGAGAGAAGAAGGTCTAGGAACAAGTTCCCAAACTTCATTTCTCTTAAATTGATTCAATTCATCATGCATGGCATGCATCCAACGTTCATCAATTAAGGCTTGATCAATATTCTTAGGTTCTATTTGTGAAACAAAATCCATATTACAACAAAGATTTTTTAATAATGATATAGTAGATACTCTCTTTGAAACTTCACCAATGATATTGTCAAGGGAGAGATCCCTTGTAGTTCTCCAATCTTTTGGCTCTTGGAATGATGTTGATTGTTTAGCTTCAACAATTGGTTCTTCTTTTTCTTTATCCATTGAATCATTAAGCTGAATGAACTCCTCCAAAGGATCTGCATCAATATCACACTTCTTTTCCTCCTTGGAGGGATTACACTCATCACAAATAACATGTACTGATTCTTCCATGCACAAGGTTCTTTTATTGAAAACTCTATATGCTTTGCTATGTAATGAATATCCAAGGAAGATGGCTTCATCAGCTTTAGCATCAAATTTTTCAAGTGATTCTTTACTATTATTTAAAACAAAGCACTTGCAGTCAAATACTCTTAAATGAGAAATACTTGGTTTTCTACCTTTGTATAGTTCATAAGGAGTTTTCTTTAAAATAGGCCTTATTAGTAATCTATTCAAAGTCTAGCAAACTGTACTTACAACATCAGCCCAAAAATGTTTAGGCAAATTTGTCTCATTAAGAAGAGTTCTTGCACCTTCTTCAAGGGATTTATTTTTCCTTTCCACAATACCATTTGTTGGAGTCTTCTTGGAACTGAAAAATTGTGATTAATTTCATTTTCTTCACAGAATTTTTCAAAATGTTCATTTTAGAATTCTCCACCATGATCACTTCTTATTGAGATAATTTTGCTCCCTTTTTCATTTTGAGCAAGTTTGGCCAATTTTCTAAAAGCATTAAAAGCTTCACTATTGGATTTCAAAAACAAAGTCCATATGAACCTAGAGTATGTTGAACTCAGGGGGAGCTGCTTGAAGTTTAGGCAAAGTTTGATTCAAGTTTTAGCTTTCAACATGCCTTGAAGGATTGAAGAACAACTTGTGATTAAATGTAAAAGGAAGAAGCATTTCTGATGATCCAATTGCATTGCATTCACAATCATTCATTAAATCAATTAGTTTAAGAATTAGAATTCACAAGGCATTGATATTGTTTAAGATTTTGAAATTAAATCTAAGGTTTTTGGAAAAAATGTGTTTTCTACTGGATTAATCGATTAAGTTAAGATAATAATCGATTATTTTGTTCTTAATGCATTCTAGAAAACTTTTCAAGAACAATGTAATCGATTACGTATCTTAATAATCAATTATTTTACCTTAGTTCATTTATAAAACAGCCTTGATGAACAGTTTAATCGATTACCAATAGTCTGTAATCGATTACATAAGCTAAACAGAAAATAGTACCTTTCTGTCTTCATCGATTACAAAGAATAGTAATCGATTACATTACATACCTATACTTAACATGTTCTGCTGGTTTAATCGATTACCAAATGTAGTAATCGATTACATAGTTCAAACCAGTTTATACAGCTTCCTGGTTTAATCGATTACCAGAGATCGCAATCGATTACACAGTATATTTGTATTTGTGAAACTGTCTGTTTTAATCGATTACAAGTCGGAATAATCGATTATTTTGTTCGTTGCTCATACCCAGAAATTTGTTGAACAGTTTAATCGATTACAGTCTTGAGATAATCGATTACATGAGCAAAATAATTGATTACAGGAGCGTATTTAATCGATTACTGATAGTTAGAAAATTTATTATAAATAGAATCCTTGCTCAGCTGTTTTCATGACTTGATCAATTCGTATTCTGAGCATACTAAGGCTTTCTAAACATTCTTTTAGTGATTTTCTAGGTTCATAGAGTTCTTGCTTTCACAAAAACACTCATGGATTGTTAGTGTTTCTTAAAGCAAGAAGTCTCTTTTCAAACCTTAAGGGAAGTGTTGTTCTGAGTTTATTTTCATTATTTAACCTGGTGTAATCATTCATATGCATATCATTCAATGGATCATTAGGTGATTGCTTTCCTTAAACTTTGAGGTTGTAATTGTTTTGTGAATTTTTGTATTTGATTGTCTATTGTAATTGAGTTTCTTGCTTGTAATCTAGAGATAGAGTTTCTCTAGGGGTATACTGAGTAGTGTTCTCAGTGGGTTGTCTCTAAGAATCTAATAATGTTTTAGATTTCTAAACTTTATCTAGGGTTGATAAAGAGAGACTTTGTAATAATTTATAAGAACTGAAAATTGCAATAGTGGAACTCCATTCTAGTGTTGAGTGGAAGAAAACTGGATGTAACTTCATAGTGCTTGAAGTGAACCAGTATAAATCTTGTGTGCTTGGATTTAAATTTCTTTCTTGATTATATATTGTTTTTCCTGGTTGTGTGACTTTGCTTATCAACTAAATTCTTGAGCTATTGGATACCTTGGACTGAGCATTAGATTGAATAAAGTTTCTTGTTTTCAAAAGTGATAAAGATCCAAAGGGAAAAACTCTGATTTTGTTAAAGAAAATTTTAGTTTTACCAAGTCCAACCAATTCACCCCCCTCTTGATTAAGTGTGAAGTGTTCCCATATTTTACAATTGGAATCAAGAGCTAGGTCTTGAAAGTTACTCAAGATCACTTTCTTTCAAAATGAATACTTCACAAATAACCTTCAAAGAAGGTGTCTCCTTAAACAGACCTCCTTTATTTGAAGGGGAGCATTTCAGTTTTTGGAAAAAAAGAATGAAGATCTTTATTCAATCCAATGATCCGGGTGCATGGAATGCAATTGAAAAGGTCCTAGGGTACCAATCAAAGTTGTTGATAATAACATGATTCCCAAAGATTAGGATGAGATGAATGATGAAGAAAAAAGGATTGTTCAGTATGATTTTAAAGCCAAGAATATGATAACTTCTGCTCTTTCTTCTAATGAATTCTTTAGAACAGTTAGATGTACCAGTCCCAAAGAAATGTGGAAGATGCTAGAGATCACCCATGAAGGGACTGAAGAAGTGAGGAGATCAAGAAAACACTCTTTGATACATGAATATGAGATGTTCAAGATGAACCAAAATGAAAGCATCTCTCAACTCCAAACAAGATTCACACACATAGTGAATCATCTTTTGGGACTTGGGAAGACATTTGATGTGGAGGAATTGAACATCAAAATGTTGAAGCGCCTCACTAGAGCATGGCAACCAAAAGTGACAGCTATCAAAGAATCTAAGGATCTCTCACAAATGACCATGGCTGCTCTTTTTGGTAAGTTACTTGAGTATGAATTAGAATTATCTCAACTAACCTTTAGTGAAGATGCAGATAGAAAAGGGAAAGGGATTGCACTAAAAGTTGCAACACCTAAGGTGGAAAAAGAAGAAAACTCAAGTGATGAAGAAGATGAAGAAAGCATGAACTTGATTGTGAAAAAGTTCAGCAAGTTTCTAAAGAAGAATAAGGGCAGAAGATTCACAAGAAACAACAAGAACAATACCAACGACAACACTAGTAACACCAAGAAGATTGACAACAACTTGACATGCTTTGAATGTGGCAAACCTGGCCACATAAAATCAGAATGTTCAATCTACTTGAAGAAACAACAAAATGACAGCAAAGGCAAGAGAGAACCAAAGCCA
The DNA here is from genome assembly GCA_007407185.1 of Glycine tomentella. NCBI lineage: Eukaryota > Viridiplantae > Streptophyta > Magnoliopsida > Fabales > Fabaceae > Glycine > Glycine tomentella. The sequence goes on along the minus strand of PYAF01002728.1, from coordinate 144,649 downwards.
AGAAGAGCCTACATTGCTTGGAAGGACAATGATTCTACAACCTCTGAATCCTCCATTGAATTAGAAGAAGCTAACATGTGCCTTACTTCAATTGTCAATGAAGAGAATGATGATCTCTTGGATGAAGAAGATGAGGTAAAGTCTGAACTTGATCAAGCTATTTTTGCTTTTCAAGAGATGCATAAAGAGACTAAAAAGCTTGCTAAATCCAACAATAAGCTCAAGAAAAACATTGAGGATCATCTTGCAAAAATTATGGAATTACAAACTGAAATTTGTAACTTAAAGGAAGAAAATGAAAAACTTACTTCAAGTTATAAATCTAATGGTTGTGTTTGTGCCTCTTCCTCTACAACTAGTGACAAATATGAAATGCTACAAAAAGTTTTTGATGAGTATAGACTTAATCAAGAAGAAAAATATATGCAGATTGTTTCAAAGAACAATGAGCTGATTGATATCTTAAAAAAACTCAACAAAGGAAAATGTGATTTGAATGATATGTTGAGTGCTCAAAAACAGTTTGCTGACACTTCTGGATTGGGGTACAAAATGAGTTTTAAAAGTGTTCAAAAGACAACATTTGTACCTCCAAAACAGAAGAAGAAGAAGAAGAAAAAACCAAGATTCAATCAAAAGAGGTTCTTTAGAAATTCATATAAAGTTGTTGTTTGTCACTATTGTATGGAGAAAGGACATACTTCTTATCAATGTTTTGCAAGAATATTTTATGTCCCAAATGGTGAGTGTATTTGGGTAAAAAAAGAAAAAACAAGCAACTAACCCCTTTGGACCCAAACTCAAATGGGTACCTTCTCCTATGAAGTGATTTGTTCTTTTTGTAGGTATGTCTAAGAGCAAGTTCTTCTTTATGGTATCTTGATAGTGGCTGCTCAAGACATATGACCGGTGACTAGTCCTTGCTCAAAAATCTTACACTTAAAGATTGGGGCTTTGTTACTTATGGAGACAACAACAAAGGGAAAATTATAGGTGAAGGAAGCATTGGTGATAGTTTGAATACAAAAATTAGCAATGTACTCTATGTTGAAGGCTTGAAGCATAATCTACTAAGTATAAGCCAATTATGTGATAAAGGCTATAAAATTTCCTTCAATCAAGATTGTTGCATACTATGTGATGGTAAGAGTGGAGAAGTAATCCACATTGGCAAAAGGAAAGGTAACATTTATTTGCTTTCCATAGACCATGCATTATTCCACAAGACTACATGCTTAATGAGTAAGTTAGATGAAACATGGCTGTGGCATAGGAGAGCTAGCCATATTAACATGCACCATATGAATAAACTCATCAAAAAGGACTTATTTATTGGCCTACCAAAACTCAAATTTGAGAAAGACAAACTATGTGATGCATGTCAAAAGGGGAAACAAACCAAAATCTCTTTTCAAAGTAAAAACATTGTTTTCACCTCAAGACCACTTGAACTACTGCACATTGATTTGTTTGGTCCTTCTAGAACTATGAGTTTAGGTGGTAATTACTATGGACTTGTTATTGTTGATGACTACTCTAGATTTACTTAGACTTTGTTTTTGAAATCCAAGAGTGATGCTTTGCATTCTTTCAGAAAATTAGCCAAACTTGTTCAAAATGAGAAAGAATGTAAAATTATCTCAATTAGAAGTGATCATGGTGGAGAATTCCAAAATGAACATTTTGAAAAATTCTGTGAGGAAAATGGAATTAACCACAACTTTTCAACTCCAAGAACACCTCAACAAAATGGTGTTGTGGAGAGGAAAAATAGATCATTTGAAGAAGGTGCAAGAACACTTCTAAATGAGACAAATTTACCAAAGTATTTTTGGGCTGGTACAGTAAGTACTGTTTGTTACACTTTAAATAGGTTACTCATAAGACCCATCTTGAAGAAAACACCTTATGAGTTATACAAAGGAAGAAAGCCCAACATTTCTCATTTAAGAACTTTTGGTTGTAAGTGTTTTGTTTTAAACAATGGAAAAGAATCACTAGGAAAATTTGATGCAAAGGCAAATGAATCCATATTTTTTGGATATTCATTGCAAAGTAAAGCATATAGAGTTTTCAACAAAAGAGCCATGTGCATAGAAGAATCTGTCTATGTAATCTGTCTATGTAATTTGTGATGAATCTAACCCCTCAAAAGAGGAAAAAGATTGTGATGAAGATGCAGGTCAATTAGAGCAAAATGTTCAACTTGAAAAATTATTTATCAATGAGAAAAGTGAACCTAGTGCTGAAGAAGGTTCATCAACTCCCAACCAAAGGCCTAAAGAGTGGAGAACTACAAGAGACCTCTCACTAGACAATATCATTGCTGAAGTGTCAAAGGGAGTCTCTACTAGATCTTCTCTTAGAAATTTATGTTGTGACATGGCTTTTGTATCTCAAATTGAACCTAAAGATATTAACCATGCCTTGCAAGATGAACATTGGATGCATGCCATGCATGATGAACTGAATCAATTTAAAAGAAATTAAGTTTGGGAACTTGTTCCTAGACCTTCATCAATTAAGCCTATTGATACAAAGTGGGTTTTTAGGAACAAACTTGATGAAAATGGAATCATAGTTAGAAACAAGGCTAGATTGGTTGCTAAAGGTTACAACCAAGAGGAAGGCATTGACTATGAGGAAACTTATGCTCCAGTTGCAAGATTGGAAGCAATTAGGCTATTACTTGCATATGCATGCTTAATGGATTTCAAACTTTATCAAATGGATGTCAAAAGTGCATTTTTAAATGGTTGCATAGAGGAGGACATATATGTTGAACAACCTCCAGACTTTTCTGATTTTAAACATCCTAATCATATTTTTAAACTTAAAAAGGCCCTCTATGGTCTGAAAAAAACTCCAAGATCATGGTATGAAAGATTGAGTAAGTTCCTACTTGATCAATCTTTTGTAAGGGGCAATGTTGATAAAACCTTGTTCATCAAAAGACACAAGGATGATATCCTATTGGTTCAAATATATGTTGATGACATTATTTTTGGTTCAACTAATTAAAAGTTTTGTAAAGAATTTTCTGCAACTATGCAAAATGAATTTGAGATGTCTATGATGGGAGAGCTAACATTCTTTCTAGGACTTCAAGTTAAACAAATGAAGAATGGAACCTTCCTCAATCAATCAAAGTATTGCCTTGAAGTCATCAAGAAGTTTGAGATGAAGAAAAGCAAAGATGCTGCAACTCCTATGACAACTTCAACATACCTTGATTCAGATGAAAAAGGGAAGAAGGTGGATGAATCCAAATATAGAGGAATGGTTGGCTCTTTACTATATTTGACAACTAGTAGACCAGACATTATGCTAAGTGTTTGCTTGTGTGCAAGATACAAGCGAATCCAAAAGAGTCTCACCTTACAGCAGTCAAAAGGATCATCAAATACCTCAAGGCAACACCCAAAGTTGGGCTGTGGTATCCTAAAGGTGCATCAATAAATATTATTGGATATTCTGATTCTGATTTTGTAGGATGTAAACTTGATAGGAAAAACACAAGTGGAACTTGTCATCTCCTTGGCAGCTTACTCATATCATGGCATTGCAAGAAACAAGCTTGTGTAGCCTTGTCAACTGCTGAAGCTGAATATATCTCAGCTGGGAGCTACTGTGCACAAAGCCTATGGCTCAAGCAACAAATACAAGATTATAGAGTTGATCTTAAGGAGATACCACTACTTTGTGATAGCACAAGTGTTATAAATATTTCAAAGAATCCTGTCATGCACTCAAGGACCAAGCACATTGAAATTAGACATCATTTCATAAGAGATCATGTGCAGAAAGGTAACATCAAGGTTGAGTTCATTGATACCCATAATCAACTTGCTGACATATTCACTAAACCTTTGCCAAAGGATAGATTTTATGCACTTAGAAACATGCTAGGTATTCTTGATGAAAGTAATATATACTAGCTTGTTTAATGTATGCTTCTCATGACAAATTAAAGCCTCAATGTCACATTTATCAATGAATGATTGAAAATTCGTATCAAGTTGCAAAAATGCTCTATTTCTGATAAATTTACTGCAATAATCGATTACACCACGAGTTAATCGATTAAAATCATTAAAAATCACATTCAGTGTGCAAGTTATGCTCAAGTAATCGATTACATTGATTAGGTAATCGATTATTCTCCATGTTTCAGAAATTGTCTTCTCCTGGAATAATCGATTACACAATGGGATAATCGATTACTTTGATCAAAATTCATTTTATAACTGTGTCTCACTGGAATAATCGATTACTGCAAGCTTGTAATCGATTACACTTAAGCTTAGAAATATTGATCTTCCTAGAATAATTGATTAAATAAGCTCTGATACCTATATGGATTGCTATCTTTACCAAAATAATTGATTACAACTCATCTTCAACCTCTGGAAACCTCCAAAATAATCGATTACCTTACGAGATAATCAATTACAGTGACTTGTCAAGAGGTCTTGAGGTAGAAACATTTTTACTTTGAAAAGAATTTTTTTAATGTTTCCCCTTTTGACAAGCATCACATAATTTGTCCTTTTCAAACTTGAGTTTGGGTAAACCAATGACTAAATCCTTTTTTATCAGCTTTTTCATATGATGCATGTTAATGTGACTTGCCCTTCTATGCCATAGCCAAGATTCATCAATTTTACCTATTAGGCAAGAAGTGTTGTGAAAAAATACATGATCTATGGAGAGTAAATAGATATTACTGTTAGATTTGATGAAGCTGAAGCAAAGGGATCAAGAAGGTTGAGGCATATAAGTTTTGGTATTTTACATGCCCAATCTAATTGATGGCATATGTAATTTTTGTTAAAGCTTAGTTCAATTGATAAAGTCTTATAATCCTTATTAGCTTTTGATAATTCATGCATTCATACATACATTTGATTAGATATAATCATGTGGAAATAAGAAATTTGATAGAAATTCATAAAGGCAACTAGGATTTTATAAAAACGGTTTCTCACTACTTTAATCGATTACATAGGTGATATAATCGATTAATTGCATGTGTGTGCTTTCTGGATATTGCCTTATGAACGTTTTAATCGATTACCACTGGTTCGTAATCGATTAAATAAGATTAACACAGAATTAGAAAGTCTCTGTGATAATCGATTATCTTGAGAAATAATCGATTACTTAAGCTACTGCATAAATATTCACAGCATGTTCATTTTGTTTAATCAATTACCAGATAGTCGTAATCGATTAAGTATGCATTGATCAGTTTTAGACATGGTCCGTGATAAGTGATTAAATGGCAACTTAATCGATTACATGTGTGTATTAGAAAACTGAGTTCATCTGGAATAATCGATTACAAGATGACTTAATCGATTATTTTGTTCTTGACAAATTTTCATATTCCTGATGAACACTTTAATCGATTATCTGGTTAAAACAACCGATTACAATAGTTAAAATAATCGATTACATTGATGAAATAATCGATTACAGTTAGTTATATCTGTTTTTTTTATAAATAGAACAGCTTGGTCTGAGTTATTCATTAAGTTAAAAACAAAGATACCCATACATACCTTGTGATAAACATGTTCTAAAGCTCTCAAGAGTATTCAAGTCTGAATTTAGTGAGAAAAACAAATATGATGAGTATCATGGAGAGTTACATGTGTTTCTAGTCATAATTTTCAAGGATTGATGATTTGTTCAAGCTAATGTCAAAGAAAGATTCAAGAAAGAGTATTATTCATCTATTGCATATATTCTCAGGTTGTTTGAATCATTCATATCATTGAATTAGCTAAGGATTAAAATGTGATATCTTTCTTGAACTTTTAAGCTTGATGTTTGATTGATATTTGTTTTGTTATTGTGTTGTAATTCCATATAACATTTGTATTCTTTAAAGTTTTTACTAGAAAGGTTTCTAGTGGAAGAACAGAGAGAGGATCTCTGGTTCTTGGTCTTTTGAAAAGTCTATAGGGTATAGATTTGAATTTTACCTACGGTGGGTAAGAGAGATCAGTTGTAAGCTTGTAAAGATATTTGTTATAGTAGAACGCTGACCAAGATTTGGTTAGAAGAAAACTGGATGTCGCCTCTGGGGTTGAGAGGTGAACCAATATAAATCTTGTGTAATTTAAGATTTCTGTTTGTATTCATTATATTCTTGAAGTATAGAATTTGTTCATTATACAAAATTGGTTACAACATAAGAGTGGTTTGATAAAGTCTTCCGTTGTTATATATTTTGAAAGAAAATTTTAAAACTCTAAGGTAAAACCAATTCACCCCCCCACTTGGTTATTTGCATAAGTGTTCATTATATTTTCAATTACCTTTTCTTTTACCTATATGAATCACCTCACCATTTTGTCCATCACATATCATGTATCAATTGTCATTAAATGACACTTTGAACCCTTTATCACAAAGTTAGCTTATACTTAGGAGATTGTGCTTTAAACCTTCCACATAAAGAACATTTTTGATCATGGTTTTGAATCTGTCTTCTATGTTTCCTTCTCCAATTATCTTTCATTGGTTGTTGTCTCCATATGTGACAAATCCACCATATTTAAGAGTTAAATTTGTGAGCATTGATATGTCACCAGTCATATGTCTAAAGCATCTACTATCAAGATACCATAATGAAGATCTTGCTCTTAGACATACCTGTAAAATTCAAATCAATTTATAAAGGAAGGTACCCAATTGCTATTGGGTCCATAGGGGTTAGCTATTCTCCTTTTCTTTGGTACCCAAATGCATTCTCCATTTGGCACATAGAATCTCCTAGCATAACATTTATTAGATGTGTGACCTTTCTTCATACAATAGTTACAAGTTACTGTTTTTGATACTCTTTCAAAATAAGTCATGTGATTAAACCTGGGTTTTGAGACAACTTTTTGATATTTCTGTTTTGGATGCACAAACTTGGTTTTTTCATAAGGTTTTGACCATGTTTGTAACTCAATCCAGAAGTATCTCCAACATATTTTTGCACACTTAGCATTTCAGCTAAGTTGCATTTTCCTTTATAAAGCTTTTTCAAGAGATCAACCAAGTACTTATTTTCTGAAAGTACTACCATATATTTTTCACCTTGACTTTTTTTGAATTCATCAAACTCTTTTTGCAAATCATTGTATTTGTCAACATTAGATGAAGAAGAAGCACATACACATCCATTCATTTTGTAACTTGAAACAAGTTTTTCATTTTCTCTTTCAAGTTACAAATCTCAGTTTGCAATTCTACAATTTTTGTGACATGCCATCTAAGATTTCCTTTTAGCCTATAATTGGATTTTGCAAGCTTTTGAGCCTCGTCATGCATTTCTTGAAAAACATCAACAACTTGATCAAATTCAGAACTTACCTTAGTTTCAGCACTTGAGGATTCATCATCTTCATTTATTGTGGAAGTGAGATACACATTTGCTTCTTCCTTTTCAGTTGATGATTCAGAAGTTGTTGACTCATTGTCTTCCCAAGCTATGTAGGCTCTCTTAGGCTTTCCTTATTTCTTTATCTTGCTTTCACCTTGTTGCTTTTTCAAAAAGATAGTGCATTCATATTTAATGTGGCCAGACTTACCACATTCAAAGCAAGTGAAATTGTTGTCACTCCTTCTGTTGTTATTTTTTGTGAACTTTTTGTTCTTGTCTCTTCTCAAGAACTTTTTGAACTTTTGATAATTCGATTCATGTTGTCCTCTTTATCTTCTTCACTTGAGTCTTCCATCTTTGAGGATGTAGCTTTTAAGGCTATGCTTTTTTGTTTCTTTTTTGCATCTTCTGCATTGTTTAGTTATGACATTTCAAGTTAATACTCAAGAAGCTTACCAAAAAGTGCAGCCATGAACATTTTGGATAGATCTTTTGATTTTTTGATTGTTGTCACCTTTGGTTGCCATGGTCTTGTGAGACACTTCAAGATTTTGATGTTCAACTCTTCAGCATCCAAGATCTTTCCAAGACCAAGAAGATGATTAACTATATGAGTGAATCTTGTTTGAAGCTGAGGTATGCTTTCAGTGGTGTTCATCTTGAACATTTCATACTCATGGATTAAAGTATGTTTTCTTGATATTCTTACTTCGTCTGTACCTTCATGAGTTACTTCCAGCATTTTCCACATCTCCTTTGCACTTGTGCACCTAACAGTTCTAAAAAATTCATCAGAGGAAAGTGTAAAAGTAATCATATTCTTAGCTTTAAAATCATATTGGACAACTCTCTTTTCAGCATCTGTCATTTCACCCCATTCTTTGGAAATCATATTATTACTGATAGTTTTCATAGGAATAACAGGGCCTTTTTCTATAGCATTCCAAGCACCTGGGTCATTTGATTGAATAAAGATTTTCATTCTATTTTTTCAAAAACTGAAGTGCTCTCCTTCAAACATTAGGGGACGATTAAGGGAGACACCTTCCTTGAAGGTAATTTGTGTGACATTCATTTTCTCTTAAAGAAAGATAGTGATCTTGAATAACACTCAAGAACCTGCTCTTGATACCAATTGAAAACAATAGCAATACCCACAATAACCAAGAGGGGGGTGAATTGGTTTGATCTTAGTATTAAAAAAATTGTTTATAAAGTCAGAGTTAAAGGATCTTAATCACTTTTAAAACAAATAATACTTTTAATCAATTAAATCACTCAGCTCAAGAAATCAATAGCTCAAAACAGAATTTGTTGAATAATGATAATGATGCTAAGAACAAATGAATAAGATAACTGATAAAGATGAAGGAATAGAATAGCAACTCAAAAATTTATACTAGTTCACTTCTTAAAAGAAGCTACATCCAGTTTCTTCTAATCAACATTAGATTAGAGTTCCACTATTATAAATTCCAGTTCTTACAAGCTTTACAACAAACTCTCTTTATCAACAGTAGATAAAGAATAGAAATTTAAAATCCTATTAGACTTCTAGTAAACAAGAACCAAAGAACACTGCTCTATTCAGAAAATCACTTTCTAACTCTTAGAAGGCTTGTGTATATTCAGAAAATTTGAAGTATTCAAGTTAAGTTTCAAGCCAAGTCTTCTTTCTATTTATAACAGTTTTTTGTAACAACCTGTAATTGATTACACGCGCCAAATAATTGATTAAAATGTCTTATAAATCGATTAAATTGTCACTTAATCGATTAAATTGTTCAAGGCTCCATTATGGGTTTCACAACGAACAAAATAATCGATTAGCCCGAGCTGTAATCGATTAAATCAAAAAAATTTGATTTCAGAAGCAGCTTGTGTAATCGATTACATTTTATGGTAATCGATTAAAGCAGTGAAGCAAGCTTTTTCAAATAGCTTATGTAATCGATTACGAATAACGGTAATCGATGAAAACAACAATGCTTAATATTCATTTTACACTATGTAATCGATTACAAGAATTGTGTAATCGATTAATATGTTCATCAAAGCTTTTTCAGTTTTAAACACGAACCAAATAATCGATTAAACCAATGTGTAATCGATTAAAACAATGGAATTACATTTTTCCAAAAACATTACTCAATTAATTTCCTTTTCAAAATGTGAGTAGCTTTGATATTTTAATGAAAACATTTAAGCATGTTAATGGTTATGTGCATGCAATGCAAGGATCGAAAGATTGACCTCTCATACACTTCATTTGAATTACAATCTTCAAGGCATGTGAAAAGTTCAAAACATTCTTCTAAATCATAGACTTCACTCTTGTTGTTGCTCCCCTTATATCCAACAAAAAGGGATCGTATCACAAAACAACCTTTGAACACTTTTAATCAATCAAACACCAATATTTATGGATTGCAATTACACCAAGAAAGTTTCAGTTGATTATGAAAAGTTATATCAACGAATGACAATTAATAACCACAAGAAAAGATAAAGAAGAAGTAATCAACACCAAAAGTTATATTGGTTCACTTCTCAACCTAGAGAAGCTACATCTAATTCTCCTAACCAACTAGTTAGAGTTCAACTATTAGCAATCTATTTCTTACAAGCTTATACAAACACTCTCAATCAGACCTAGATTAAGAACAAGAAATCTAACTCCCTTAGACTCTCTGTGATCAAGACATAGAGAAAGATGTTGCACATGTGGTTTTGTGTATGTGATGATCACAGTTCTTTGTGGGAGTAGATGACAGGCTACTAGCGGATCAAGTTCTTCATGAATGAAGGCCCAAGAGTTTTAGTTGCTTATATATCTACTTTATCTTACATCGACCTAGCTCTAATTTAGGATAGTATGTAGTTGTGGCTAGCTAATAGGAAGTAAGTAGTAATATGTATCCTCTTTCCTTTTGGTGTATGTACTTAGTACCTTGTGCTAGTACACACGTATCCCTAACCATTTGAGATACAATAACATGTTTGGTATGTGGTTTGTAGTGCCATAAGGCACATTAGTTATATTTTTTGTTATGTTATCCATGTTTGTAATTCAGTATATGCTTTTCTTGTTTTCAATATTTAAGTTGTAAATAATTTTTGTTGACAACTATTTTTGAAAAAGATAAAAATGTGCAAAATTTACACGTGATTTTAGATAAATAAGATTAGACAAAGCTTTTTCGCAATATAATAGTTAAATTATCATGTAGCAAACGTGGATCACTAATTTATAGCTTAAATCATTCAAAATATAATATAATTCATATAACCAAGAATCAAACAACAATAGAAATAGAAATGAAAACATGAAATAACACTTCATAGAAGTACCACTAAATCATAAAACAAATTCATATTAGTTAAAGTATTTTTCCATGATTCTAATTCTAACTTGTTTTTAACTAAATTAATTGTTGAAAAACATTAAATTATTTTATTTTGTAAATAAATTTTGCCCAATTTACATCCTCTAAATGTTTAACAAAGTTAAATATTAAGAACTTAATTTGGTTAAGTTGGTAAAAATAATCTTGTGCTAATTATTCATATGTTTAATGATAGCACAAATATCTTGATTATATAATCGATTTAATTTGTGAATGTGTAAATATCTGTCTATTTGATTCTTGAAAAAATAATTTTTTTTATTGAATATTTAGATGTGTGAAAGTTATGATAATTACATGTAGGGTACAACTTATTTACAAATTAATTCTTGAATATTATATTATATCAAATTAATCCTTAAAAACTATAATTTAATATTAAATTAATTCTAAATATTATTAACTTAATAATAAAATAAACTCGTAAAACTAACTACATGAAATATTTATTGGAATTTTTTCCTATATGCACCAGTTTGATGGTTTTTTTTTTCCTAACATGCACCAATTTTAAATTTATTTCTCATTCTACATAAGTTTTGTTTTCCGGTAAGAAGTTGATATTTGATTACTTTGATTAAATAAGCCATACTAATGCATATAGGAAAAAATTCCCATATTTATCACAATTATGTATTCAAGTATTAAACAAAAATTTTGTTGTTTCAGGAAGTAAGTTTACATATTCACGGAATTACTAGTGCTAGTATTAATAGAGCAATTTACAAGTAAGTGAGTAGAACTTCTACTATAACTCCCTACTTTGTTATTTACAATTTACATATATGGTTTACTTCATTTATTTTATTCCTCGTGAAAAAGTGAGTAGAAGTGTTGAACTTCTACTTTATTATTTAATTTGCTGGTTGCTTGCAAGCAAGAAACCGGGAGAGAGAAAAAGGAGAACCTTCTTTTCTCTCTGTTTTGTTGTTATTCTTATTTCAGACCTAAAATCCCAAAGCACCGATTCTGATTTCAAGAATTACATCATCGTATCAAGAAAGCCTTGGAACTACACAAAAATGGTGTCGGCGAACAAGGAGATGGTCGTGTACTGCTTCGACACCCTCCTCGCTCACTACAACAGCACGGAAGCTCCTTCCCCTGCCTTCGATCAGGCTCAACAGTAATCCCTGTCTTCTTTTAATTTTTTTATTTGTTCTTTATTAAGATAATATGCGCTTTTTCTGTAAATGGGATGAAATCTTTTTTGATAATTGTTCTGTTTTTTTTTTATTTTTATTTTTTGATTTCATGAGATGGGCCACTTTTAAATTTTGTGATGTTGGTGAAAGTTTCTTAATTTTTGCTCGAATAAGTGATTCTGCAATTGGAATTTGCATGAATAAGTCAAATAAGTTTCTCCATAAGCACTAGTAAAAGGAGAAAAGATGGTAAAATGAATTGAGCTTCTCTCATATATGTTAAAACTACTTTATGCATCTCAGCTTATGGAGAAGTTAGATAAGAGAACTTTTGTAGAAGTTTAGTGCATATGTTGATTTTAATTCATGGGAGAAGTTCACTTAATTGTACCTTGTTTTCTTCTTCTGTAAGTGCTGATAGAAAAGTTTATTCAAACAGAACTTACAAATAGGAATTTGAAACAGTGGATGAAATATTGTGTATTTGGTTTTAAGAAAGAAAATATTTGTTCTCCCTTTAGTTAAATCATAATTTATACCCAAGCCAAGTTATGGAAAAGGATTTTGGGGAAGTGGTTGTACCCAATTTGACAATTTCTTCGCATTGAAATGAATTAATCTCTGATTTTGTAAGGGGGAAATCCTTTTAGCGGAAAAAAAAGTCTATACTTGAGTCGACAATATGATATAATATGGTATCCTTGTTTGAAGCAACGATGTTTTGTTTTAGCCCATTGTTTGTTACATGGAAGAAAGTGGTGAATGGCGGAGATCCTCGTCTTCGGGGTTGCATCGGAACTCTGGAAGCACGCAGCTTGATCAATGGGCTCAAAGATTATGCACTGACCAGGTTTGTTGATGTTATAGGGTATCTTCTGTTTTGTCAATGCAAATTCTGCTTGCTTGCATTTTGTTGAACTAATTTTTATGTTGCTCACACTTGCATTATTAATTTGGTATTTTCCTTGTCTGTGCTTTGTGCTTGCAATATCTTGCAGTGCCCTCAGGGACCGGAGATTTCCACCCATACAGGCTAATGAGCTGCCGCTTTTGGAGTGTACAGTGTCTCTTCTTACTGATTATGAAGCTGCTAACCATTACCTTGATTGGGAGGTACGTGCTGATTTACTTGTTTTAGTTTCTGGGATATTGCTGGCAGAACGTAAGTGTAGAGATGTTATTTAACCTGTGGTCACATTTTGCATAGCGTTAATTTGTGTCTTACAAAATTTTCCATCTAATGTTGATTAACAATTGGAAGGAGATGGCAAAGCTATAAATAGGGAATTAGTATCAGACGAGATTACTAAAGTTGAGCAGTGTTGTTAAATAGCCACTATAGAGGTGCTACAGCACTATCGCACTATTGCATAGCCGAATTTCTCGGATCCATGATTGTAACTCCGTCCGCTATTGCAGCCACTATCATTGTTATGGTTGTGGCATGTGTGCTGCATCGTCTTGTCATCTCTGGCGAGTCTCCAGTCAATTGAACTTTTGAGTTAACATTATACTGATTTTTATGTATTTTGTTTTTATTTGCTTACAACTTAACTTTATACATATATAATTGAGATATATCATATGTTTCAACTGTTATGTGACTTCCACTACATGCCCACGACACTATCTGCTATATGATATAGTCGATTATTGGTTTCCTACCATTTTCTGCAATCCGCAATTGATAATACTGAAGTTGCAAGTATGTTTCTGGACCTATTTTGAGATGAATAAGCCATTCAGTTGAGATCTTAAGGTACTTTTGTTGTGGATTCACCCCCGGTATTGGTGGGTGGTACTGATTTGGGTATTACTCTTAATATGTATTCAACTTCTTACATTTAGGAATCAAGTAATGAGAATGGATAGGAAACTGGTATTTTATTGAATTTATAATAGAAAATCCCCGTACTGCCACTATTAGGTAAATCAATAACAAGGAATTGATAACGGAATAGAAAAATAATGGAAATACTGTACAAGCAGCACGTCAAGGGACTGGAATCTCCATTCCAAATCAATACCTCTGCTCCCTTTTTCTTAGCTTTCCCCTTTAGATTAATTAACTCACCAATAACAAACTCCCTGATCGATGAGGAGATAAAACTCAACAATTTGGGGGAAAGGAGATGAAAGACCTCTGACCGATGAGGAGATCATATTAAGAAAGAAGCTGCAAGAGGACTTGTGGGTGGTGTCACATTCGCAAGAGTCAATCATGAGGCAAAAGGCAAGATCTAGATGGCTAAAGGAAGGAGATTGCAATTCTTGGTACTTCCATATGATTGTTAATTGGAAGCGTCGATAAAATATGTTAAGAGGTGTGTTTGCTGGTGGGTGTTGGTTGGAAGAACCAACCAAAGTCAAAGAGGAAGTTAAACAATTCTTTTTGAGGATATTTAAGGAGGTGGGGGGAGGAGAGGCCGCTGCTGGATGGCGTCGAATTTAAATCTATTAATCAACAGGACAATGATGCTCTAGTGGCCCGCTTTGAAGAAGAGGAAGTTAGGGCAGTGGTGTGGGAATGCGATAGTACGAAGAGCCCGGGCCCTGATGTACTGAATTTTAAGTTCATTAAGGAGTTCTGGGATGTTCGCAAGACCATTGTTCTTTGCTTCTTAGATGAATTCTTTGCTAATGGAGTGTTCCCCAGAGGAAGCAGTGCATCATTCATAGCCTTGATCCCCAAGGTTCAAGATCCACAGGGCCTTAACGAATACAGACCTATCTCTTTAATAGGCTGTGTTTATAAGATTGTGGCTAAGATTTTATCAAGAAGGTTGAAGAAAGTGCTGCCAAAAGTCATAGATGAATGCTAGAACACATTTATGGAGGGTAGACATATATTGCATAGTGTGGTGATTGCTAATGAGGTTGTGGACGAGGCAAGAAGGTGTAAAAAGAGCTGTTCAGTGTTCAAAGTTGACTAGGAAAAGGCATACGATTCTGTTTGTTGGGACTTCCTGCTGTACATGATGAGACGGATGGGCTTCTGCGACAAATAGGTGAAATGGATTGAGGGATGTCTAAAATCATCCTCGATCTCAGAGTTGGTTAATGGCAGCCCCACTGACTAGTTGTTCCCTCAAAGAGGACTTAGACAAGGGGATCCTTTAGTCCCTTTCCTTTTTAACATCGTTGGTGAAGGGTTGACGGGCTTAATGAGAGGCTTAGAAGAAGAATTTGTTTGAAGGATTTTTGGTGGAGAGAAACAATTTGGACATTAGCATTCTGCAATATTCGGTTCTAAAGATAAATTTTGGTAAAAGTTGTTTTGGGGCATTTGGGATGACGAAGCAGTAGGTTCATCGTGCTGCTAGTTATCTAAACTGCAAATTGTTGTCGTTATCCTTTTCGTACCTGGGTATACCCATTGGGGCAACCAAGGCAAAGTGAGACTTGGGATCCAATTGTCCATAAGTGTGAGAGAAAACTTTCTAAGTGGAATCAAAGACATCTTTCCTTCGGGGGTAGGGTGACTTTGATAAAGTCGGTCCTAAACTCAATTCCTATCTTCATCTTTTTTTTTTTTCTCAGGGTCCCAAACAATGCTAATGGAGGGAGAGATGGATTTGGCAGCAAATTTCTTGGAGGATATTGAGGAGATGGTAGTTCAAGTCCAGCATCAAGATAGTTGGTCGTGGGAGGGGGATCCGAGAGGGGAGTACACAGTGGGAAGTGCATATTGGACACTTAATCAGTTTATAATTGAAGAAGATGATTAGAGGGCATTCTCTATCCTCTGGAAAGTAAAAATTCCCAGCAAGGTGTCTCATTTTGCTTGGAGATTGATTCGGGATAGATTGCCAACAAGGATGAATCTTAGAAGCCGAAATGTAGTTATGGATGAAGTCTGCTGCCCGTTTTGCCAAAACCACGACGAGGATGCTGGTCATTTGTTTTTTGGATGCACCAAAGTTATGCCATTGTGGTGGGAGACCCTGTCATGGATAAATATGCTCATTGTTTTTCCAGAAAGGCCAAAAGAACATTTTCTCCAACATTCTCAATGCATTCTGAATGGTATTTCTCAACATAGATGGTGGACCCTCTGACTTGGTGTACATGGAACCATAGGAATAGGATTGTTTTCTCAGGTGACAGCTTTGATGGTCAAAAATTGTTGGATGATGCTCTCTTTTTCTGCTGGTCATGGCTCAAAAATCTGGAAAAAGGATTTCACATTCCTTTCTTCTTATGGTCCAGCAACATCAGAGCTGCTTTTTTTGTATAGGGGGGATTGGTCTTTAGAATTCTTTGTAGAAGGGTACCCCAGCATAGATATAGATCTATGGTTGCTTAATATTTGCTTTCAATTGCTAATATTGGGCTACCATAGCTGAAAGTTGGGTAATCTTGGGATGTACATATCACAGTACCTCTTGTAGTGATTTATTTTATTTATAATATATTTACTACTTTTGCTGATAAAAAAAAATAACAAACTCCCTTATCGTTTTTTACTATTCTGTTATGATTCCTAGTTCTACTCTTTCAACTTAAACATTATGTTATAAAAAGATAAATCTAATTCTATCTTATTCTTGCTCATCACCGTCTTCTCTTGGCTCATGTGAATATGTGATTCTTCTTGCTAATGTATACGTGGGTAACTGGAGGTCTAACACAACACTTTTGTGTTTAAGAACTGTGTATTTGGATTATAACCATTGGTGGCTTCAATGTTTATGGATTTGGATTATAACCATTGTTGGCTTCAATGTTTTTTTTGGAAGCTTTTTGCTTTTTAAGTCTTTCTCATAAGGTGATTAAAAGTAAGCATGGTCCTTGTCTGTAATAAATTGGGAAAAATTCTGCCATATCTCACATGCCACTTAGAGACCCTAGAAATTTATTTCTATATTTTGTTCTTCATTTAAGTTAGGCATATTTTTTGATGGCTTCCATATTTATTTGTGAGAGTAATGGTGTGTTAATTATTTGTGAGTAATGGAGTATTAATATCTAGGGCTGGCCTCTTTGTAGATTCTCTCTTATCTTTCTGAACACTCTTTGATGGAGAAATATTCTGTCTTTGTGAATACCACGAAGAATGCTCATTCTTCCAGTACAACAGCAACAACCAAAGTCTTCTCTTGCATGGTGGGGTTGATTACATGAATCAACCGATGCTGTTGTGATCTATCCAAAACCAAATTCAAAGTTGTTTACTTCTTGATCCTTTTTAATCTTTTCCTAGAGCTTATCTTGGTCTATTTCTACCTCATATTCTTGGACCCATTAGATAAACTATTCTAACTGGTTTTATCGGCCTTCTTCCCACTTGTTCAAACCATCTTAGGCATGATTATAATACAATTGATTCAATCAATGCCATTCCGACTTTCTCTACAATACAACCACCCTTGATCCTTTTTTTATTTTTCTTGTATGATCACTGACTCATCCAACACTGCTCATTCTCCTTCTATAAAAAAAATAAATAAAATAAAAACCCTGATTGTTGACCACCATGGTTGTTTCAAAAAATTTAATTACATTTGAAATTTGAATGCTTAATAGGTTGATTTTAATTTGGTTCTTGACCTAGCATTTATTCATAAGGAAAAAAATGGGGTAAGAACAAATAGTAGTTCACATGATAGTTAAACTAGTTTTGAAATTTTTCTTTGTATGCAATTTATTGTTGAATTTATAAATTATTACGTTATAACATTCTAATTCATCTTCAGTGTGTTGAGAATCAATTCTGAATATTCTGTATATATGGTATAATGGAAACAAAATCTGATTTATAGAAACAAAATCTCCTACAGTTAATTGTATTTATTATTTTGAGACTTTATAATAAAGTCACTGCTGTGTATCACGGGCACACAGTTTCAGCACAATGCCTCTGGTTTCCTTCCCTTTTAAGACAGTGATTTGGTCTTGTTAGGAGAAGACCATTAGAGACTAAAAGAGAAAAGCGGATTAAATATAAAATAGTTCGCTTAATAGGGATAGAGGAAGATTGAATAGGGAAAGAGGAAGATTGAAGCATAATATTTGACAAACCTTTAAAAAATGACCTTGTTTTAAATGGATTTTTGGATAATTTGATGGAGCCTAGTGGTTTTGTGTAAGAAAGGGAGCCTTGGTGCACCAGTTGGAACTGTAGTCAGGTGAACCAGAGGTTACAGATTCGAGTATTGAAATCAGCCTCTTTTAGATGCTAGATATGGTTGCCTACGGTAGACCCAAGCAGTGGGTCTTATCCTTCCCTATGAGCAGAAGGAACTCTAGCACCAAGCTGCCCTAATAGAGTCATGCGATGGCCTTTTGCATGCAATGAAGTTCTGTTTTTAATGATTTGAGAGGAGTTGATGTTGGAGAAAATAAAATAGAATATAATATTTTTTTAATAAGGTTTTATCACTTATATGCTAAGAATGTTTCTTTTGGTGTCCTGTCATTTCTTATAAATTGGTTGTTTGCAAAATGTTTTGGGACAATTCATGAGAGAAAACAGTATGCGTGAGAAAGGGAAGGAAAGTGAGAGAGAAATAGCAAGAAAATATTTAGAGATAATTTGGGAGCTTTCTATTGCTGAGAAAGTAACGGATTAGATTGACATACTTTACAATGAAAACTAGAAATACATTTATATTTGGATTTAGGAATTAACTTCTTTAATTACCACATGAGTGGTTACTCTAATATTCCTGTCACACTCGAGGAGAATGGATTAATGAAAATTGGTTGGATACCCTAAGTTTCTCCCGCAACTCAAAACCTTTCTGCTGAAAGAGCCTTAGTGAGAATACCAGTTAGCTTATTTGAGCTGTTATGTGATAGTGGGATTCATGTTGATGACCATCTCTTGGACATAAAACAAGTGTAGTTCCATGTGTACCTTTAAGGTATGAATGATGGTACCTTTAAGGATACAATTTACCACTTTCCAATTCTCCTCAGGGTCTGTGAAAGAATTGATAGACCTTGTTCATGCCTGTAAGGCTGTAACTAATCTCAGGTCTTGCAAGTGGCATATCGAAAGGAACCTACTATGGACTTGTCAATGATATGATTTGATTTAATGTAAATAGGGGGAAACTAGGAATATAGAATATATCTCTCTAGCTGATTTTTAGGGATTTAATTCTTTTTTGTAATTATTCCTTTGATTATAAATATAGGCTTAGTGTGATCATTCTTGACACACAATATTACAGAAATAATACTCTTACATGGTATCAATAGTTTAGGTTTATTTTTTTTTTAGCGTTTCCTGGCTGCAATGAAAGTACTCGCGTGTGAACAGTACCACGCCAGCCTTCAACATCGTTTCCCTCTCACCAGGCCGTCTTTTTTCGCCGGTGACCTCTAGGGGTAGGATCGCCTCCCTCCGACGACCCAGCTCCCCAAACTGCGCCGCCTGACTCTGCCGCACACGCCCCCACGCGCCGCCACACGTCGCTGCACGCACTCCAAAAAAAAAAAAAAAACCCTGTCCAGCTCTTTTCTGATATCATCCTCATGGCCTCTACCAGTCCCCTTGGTGATGCCGGCTCTACGGTCACTTTTACCAATGTTCCTCTAATTCCTTGCGAGAAGTTGATAGTACCTGGGCAGCTGCTGTCCTCCTTTGGTTCCAAGGACAAGGACGTGCCGAACACTTAACTACTTGCGCCTCGGAGATTCCGGCCAAGGATCACGCTCGATGGTAACAAATTGATGCCTCTTTATGCAGCGTCCTTTGGTTCTCTATAGCTCCCACTCTTCAGCCTCAATACCAGGCGTTTCCCAGCTGTTACGAGGTTTGGACCAAAGCCAAACGCGTCTACTCTAATGATGTTCACCGTCTCTACAGTGTGGTGATAGCTATGCTCTCCACCCGGCTTGAGAATATGGATATGCAAACGTATCTTGATAAGCTAGATCGTTTGATTGCTGATTATAACAATCTAATGCCTTTCACTACCGATGCAGAGACCTTTTACCGACAACGTAACCAATTCTTTATGGTTCTCGCTCTTGCTGGACTGCCGCATGACCTTGATTCTGTCCGTAACTAGATATTATCCGGTACTACTGTTCCTACATACGACATGATTAGTGAACAACTCTTATGTCTCTCCACCCCGCATGCTTTTGGACATTCCTCTGCTCCTTCTGAGAATGACTCCGCCTTTGTCTCCTACTCTTCTCATCGTGGTGGCCGCGGCGGGGGCCGTGGCGGCAAAAGTCGCCCTCGTTGTACTTATTGCAACCGCTTTGGCCATGTCGAAGCTGAATGTCGCACCAAAGCCCGGGAGCAGTCGAAGACGGCCAATGTGGCCCAAGTCACCGCACCTACTGATGTTACTATTTCCACCACAGAGTATCATGATTTCCTCTAGTTCCGAGCAGCCCAGCAATCTGCCTCGCCTGCGACCACCGTGGCTCACTCTGGTAATCCTGTAGCTTTTATTTCTCAGTCTTCCACCCTTGGACCTTGGATCCTTGACTCTGGTGCTTCTGATCATATGACTAGTAACCAATCTCTTTTATCTCAGTTGTCTTTTTCCGACTCATTGCCTTCTGTCACTCTTGCAGATGGCTCTCATATTAAAGTCCGTGGCATTGGTCAAACTCACCCACTTCCTCACCTTTCTTTGAACTCCGTTTTATTTGTTCCTGGATGTCCCTTTAATTTAATTTCCATTTCCAAGCTCACTCGCTCTCTCAATTTCTCCGTTTTATTTATTAATAACTTTGTTCTTATTCAGGATCGGCGTACCGGACGGACGATTGGAGCAGGACATGAGTCTGGGGGACTGTACCAGCTTTCACCATCGGTTGCTTGCGTCTCTAGTACCTCTCCTGATCTTGCCCACCAGCGTCTCGGTCATCCCAACTTACAAAAATTACGTCTTTTAGTACCTAGTCTTTCTACACTTACATCCTTCCAGTGTGAGTCGTGTCAATTAGGAAAGCATGTGCGTTCTTCTTACAGTCCACGAGTCAATAAAAGTGCTGCGTCACCCTTTACTTTAGTTCACTCTGACATTTGGGGTCCTAGTCGAGTCTGTTCATCTTTAGGCTTTTACTATTTT
>PYAF01002728.1:102936-121508 GCA_007407185.1 Glycine tomentella | reverse complement strand
CATATATGCTCCAGCTTGAGGGGGAGTGTCAATGATATGATTTGATTTAATGTAAATAGGGAAACTAGGAATATGGAATATATCTCTCTAGCTGATTTTTAGGGATTTAATTCCTTTTTGTAATTACTCCTTTGATTATAAATAGAGGCTTAGTGTGATCATTCTTGACACACAACATTACATAAATAATACTCTTACAGGACTGATAGAAGCAGATATGCCTTTATTGTCTTCCATGTTTCTCTTGTAGAGTAGGTGACAAATATGCTTGCCTTAAGCAACACTGCACCATTGGGAAGGTGCTTGACCTCGATTCATAAGTAGTCTGGCAACACTGCCCTAATGTAAACTCATTCTGAACTTTAACATGGTAGAGGTTATTTTTACAATTCCGTTGAAGAAAAGTAGTGCTGTAATTCTGTTAATACTTAGATTGAATATATTTATTTGCTAGGATTTTACTGCTGATGATATACTGTTAAGTTCTATCAATATGATGTGGAACTAAATCAGTTGCTTTGTTGATTTTTTTAATTGTTGATGTTTAGTCTTTCAAATACTCGGATAATACTGACTTGCAAGATATTGTAAAATGTTAAGTGATATAAAATATTAGCTCTAGGACACTATTGTATTTATACTTTTGCATTTTTAGATTCTGAGTTTCTTTCTTGCAGATAGAAAAGCATGGTATAATTATTGAATTTTCTGATCCTGTCTATAACACAAGGCGTAGTGCTACATACCTGCCTGAAGTGGCTGCCAATGAAGGTAACTTATGTTCACTATTGAATATTGTTTTACATTTTGGAAATGATATCAGAGTCACCAAATTGAGATGCCACAAATAAAAGTTGTCATGCGTTACTTCCTCCACACCTGGCTCTCTAAAATTCATTAGAAAGAAAGGAGAGGAAGTTCTTGATTAGTAGGAAAAAATATACTCTAGAACATAAAAGTAACTCATTAGAACATAATTATAACAGCAGAAGCTACCAAATCTCTATCTGAAATGGTAACTTGCTATAGCAAGTTGAGGGACAAAGAGGAGCTGTTCCTATCTTCCTTGGAAGTATACATCAATTGTGTGTATTACATTTTGCAACTAATCTAATAATAGCTAACGTTTAACTTAATCCAGTGAATTATGACATGTCTCATTTTGTATGGCTTGGGTTTACTGCCAGCAGTATGTAAATTTTTAAGTAGATAGACTCCGTTAAACACAGAAGCATTCTATTCCAACCAAATGCTGAAAGACTGCATAAACCAGACATTGCCCCAAAAATATTGCCTCATTTTTTTTCCCAAGCCTTTATCGTTAATAATCAAAAGCTATTTCAAAGTAAAACAACACCCAATATTGACTTAATACTCTAAACAATTATAAGAAGCTACCATACAGTGTAAATGCAAATTCCCTACTGCTTATGAAGAATAAACGTTTCCAACCTTAAAGAAATAGTATTTATCCTAGTAAAGTTACTTATTTGCCCCTCTTCTCTTTCTATATGTCTAACTAAATGTTACTATTCTTCCAAATGCAATTACTTGTCCCTCTTTAATCGTCCTTTCAACTAATTCATACTAAAAACATTTTAACCTTTGATTTACTCAATTTTTATGCAACTATATTTTAATTTAAACACTTTTTGGTATAACATTTTTTCAAAAGCTAAGCACAATTTTGCCTAGGTTTATAAATTATAGTTTTATGATTAAGTAAAAAATAATGCTAAGTTTATGTGATTAAATAATTAGATTAATGATATTTTTAATTGTTAAAATAATTAACTTATATAAACTACCCAAAAAACACTAAATGCATGTCGATGTTATTATATATAATCAGCAAACTAAATTATTGTCAATTTTAAAAAAAACTAAAATAATGACAATAATCGGGCATTCATATTTTGTTTTTACATTATTTCATTTACTTGATAGATATTTTATATACAAGCCTTATGATTAACATTTTAATATACATAATAACCATTTCAAGTTTCCCAAAGTGTACAATTCTTGGTATACTGTAGCTGTTCTCTTGTAACCATTGTCTTCTGGAATTCCTAAAACAATTTTTTTTCTTTGAATTTCATTAATTTATGGTTGAAAAGGATGGAAATGAACATGCATTCCTTGCTTTCCTTCTTTGCTTTGGTATCAGGTTGGACCAAAACAGAAGCCATTGATTCTTTGATACGTAAAGCAGGGTATAATGGGCCAATAACCGATGAACTTAGGATGCAAATACAGCTAACCAGATACCAAAGCACCTTATTTACCATGCACTATAGTGAATACGTCTCCTATGTGAAGGAGAGAAGAGGTGAAGCTCCTATTCTTGCAGCTAAATCACCCAACTATTGAATATACAACCTACCTTTCTTAAGGCTGCATAATTTCTTTACTAAAAATAAGAATTCTGTTTCCAAATGAATTAAACAATAAAAAAGAAAACCCACTTGCCTAGGGTTGGAATCAATTTGTTTGTCTAACCCGAACTACTGAAGTGATTGGTGCAACTTTCTATGCTCTTCAAATTTGTGTGGTTTTGAAGAGACTAAGAACATTGAACTCAGTTCCTGGGAATGTCCTCTACCACTGCAGTTTATGAAACTGCTGCACTGTTGAACATTTTTTTATGTCAATCTTATTGATAATTGAAATTTCAATTTCTCCAATATTGACAAATATATCAATTTGTTTTCCTTACTGCATTGTTATCTTTTCTTTTTAGGCAAATGCTAACTAGTGCCCTTACAGTATGATTGGATGGGGTATTAAAAGTGAGGAAAGTAATTTAAATAGGGATTTAAATTTTTTTAAGATAAAATTTAATGTTTGGATATTTTATTTGAAAGATTTTAAAATTCAAGAAATTTTAGAGAGAAATTTAGTTAAGCAAAATTGAGGAATTCTAATTTCTAAGTAAAAGGTGAGAATTTGAAAATTCAAACAAAGAATTGGATCCACGTGGCACTCAAGCAGGACCTCGCCACCTCTCCGCTGCCGTTGCTGAGTTCAAGGTTAAGCGCGACGTCGAGGTGTGCGACATCTACGAGAAGTTGCTAAAGATCAACGTCGAGGCCTGCACCGTCGCCCCCATGAGTGCTGAGTTGGATCGTGTGCGGGCGGATGTGCAGGAGCTTGCAGCAGCGCAGAATGAGCTTGCGGCACAATTGCATGCCATGGAGAGCAAGCTTGCAAAGGCGCGCGCAGAGGCACAATTTGTGCCGACGATTAAGGTTGATATAGAGATCATGAAGTATATTCATTTATTCATTCATTCGTTCATTCAAAGAAGATTGGGCAGCGAAGAAGGCTTGCGAGGAAGTAATTGTGAACTGTAATATGCATTGCTGGGTGTACCCTGTCCAACTCCAAGGTCTGGTGGCGCTGGAGCCTAGACCCCTTTCCTTTTTATGCCTATTTCCATCTCCCCTCTAAAATTTCTCTTTTTTTAATAATTTTTATTTATATGACAATTAATATTTTTAAAATATAATGGGTCCTAAAAAATGAAATATAATAAATTAAAATTATTTAATTTAAACAAAGAATTCAAAATATAAGAAATTTAAATTGTTTTATCCAAACAAGAAATTTCAATTTAAAGGAATTTAAATTGGTTTATCCAAATAAGAAATTTTAAAAATCCAAGAATTTTAATTGATACATTTCAATTTTCTTAAATTTCAAATTCTTTGAAATTTTAAAATGTTCCATCCAAATAGACTCTTAGAGCATTGGATTAACTAAAAGGAGAATTGTTTTTATTAGGATGTGCAATATTGCACTGCCAATGACATTTCTTTACGTTCTCCTATAATCTTCACAATAAATATTTTCTTCTTTTAGTTTCTTATTCAATGCCCTAAAAACCAAGACCCTTCTTTATATTAGTCAGTTATCAACTCTAGTTAGTAACAGTTTAGTCTGTCTCGAGTAAACTATAGCCTATAGCTAACCCAAGACCTACAGTTGTTATTAACTAGTGGTAGTATCTGACTAATAGAAAGAAAAGATTACAACGTACTTATGGAGTAAGACTACTCTAATACTTCGAGAAAGATTTGGACTTTTGTACCAACTCAACAGATTAAGTTGCTCTGCCAGGGGCGCTAGTTAGCACAATTAAGACGATGAAGCTGTTGACTTTTACAGAAGAGTAAACTTCTAATTTCATCCTTGAAGTATAACTATCTCTCCTATGTGATCCGTAAACTAAAAAAAAAACTATTCTAAGTTGTCATAAAAGTATGAAAAATCATGCTATGTAGTGTCTCAATTATTAGAAAACTTTTTAAATTAGTCCCTTATCTTGACTGAAATATATCAACTTAGGGATTAAAATGATAGACATTTAATGTTTCGGGTATTAAAGAATTTTATAACTCGTATATTGTTGACTTAGTTTAAAGACCAACTTGGGGTGCTTTTTCCTATAGATTCAATACTCCGTTGGTGTTTAGTTTTACTATTTTTTTTTTCTTCTCTTTAAAAGAAAAGTTGGGTTGAATAGAATTTCAATAAAGAATTAGTTTTATGAACTTCTGATTTCCTTTTCCATATGCAAATTTCAGTATCCAATGACCTAATATCTAACAAATGTTAGTTTAAAAGTAATTTTTAAGCTCGAGTTATAAAATCATAATAAAACAGCTTTAACTATAGATTTTTGAAGTTTATATTTTGATTTTTACCTTTAAAGTAGCTTTTAATTTAAAAGATTAAAGAAAACACAACTTATGTCTGTACTTCTTAACGAGTCATTGTTAAATTTCTTCCTTTCCAACCATGCGAGCTATCCACTGGTTAGGTGGCTAATTTGAAGGTATCTTTATTAAGAGGTAATACGTTCATGCCTAGTATTCAACTGGGTTTAATACGAGTAGTTAAATTAAAATGTGGTCATGTGTGCATGTCTTGATGTAAGGTTCTAATTGTGGCTTTCAATTGGCAATGAAACAAGAGTAAACGCTACCAGTGTCACCTTATTTTTTCCTATTTTACATGCGACTTTTATAGTTTGTATTACTGGATTCGGTGATGGATTTATCTGTCACGGAAACTAGCAAAACACTAGGATTCATAGTTTGCAATTAACCATACCATCATACTTTTAAACTTCAATGAACTTGAATAACAATAGAGAAGGGTGAATCTCATGATTTAGTGAATAGATTTTTTTTTTTTTCCAAAGGATACTTAAACTATCTTGAACTGACATAGATTTGCATAATGAGTTGGCTATTATATTTAAGGTATCCTACAAATGACAGAAATTTCTTAAAATTTGTTAAGTTCATATTGAATAAATTTTTATTAATTCAAAAATTATCATTTTCTTTGAATATGATATTATCATCATTTTCTTTTTGTCATGGAAAATTATCCAAAATATCAAAAGTATATATAGGACCGGACCCATCATAACATTAGTTATTAATTTAGTAATTGATAACAATAAAGAAACATAAATCAATAACAAAAGATTCACAAATCCACAAATTCAAATATAAGAAGAAAAAACCCTTTTGAAAAAGAC
The DNA here is from genome assembly GCA_007407185.1 of Glycine tomentella. Classification (NCBI taxonomy): domain Eukaryota; kingdom Viridiplantae; phylum Streptophyta; class Magnoliopsida; order Fabales; family Fabaceae; genus Glycine; species Glycine tomentella. The sequence continues at coordinate 115,954 of PYAF01002728.1, read as the reverse complement.
GAACATCAGTAAGCTCGAGAAGGACGTTGACTACAATCCTCCCCTGTCATGACCTACATGAAACAGTTGCGATAACTTCATGGGAGAAAGAATGGACTAAGAAATAGGTATTTGTTATAATTGATCCAAAAAGATACCACAAAATCCCTAAAGGACATTTACAGCGTAAGGGATGAATCCCAACCAATATATATATATATATATATATATATATATATATATATTTGTTTTTCACGTTAGGGAAGTTGCATAGCATAGGCATGCAGCAATGCATGGAAGTGGTTTTCATGGCTAATCTTACCACCTTGTGTAGCAAAGCTTCTAGAAATGTCCCTCATGATCTAGTCCAAAGAAGTGTCCATTATTTTTTTCAATCACATTATTCATCTTAATAATAGGATTTTTTGGTATAAATTTTGCTCTAGTGCTTATCAATTATGCAACAAAACAAGGGAAATAGAAAAAAAATTAAGATAAATTATCAACAAAAAAAATTAATTTCCTTGCAGATAAATTTGATGAAATATCACTCATTTGGTGCCAAGGCTTTTTGGTCTCCTCATTGTATGGGAAATAGTCATAGTTGACTATTCTCCATCACTCATTTGGTCTCAAGGCTTCTTGGTCTTCTAATTGTAGGGGAAAGAATCATAGTTGACTATTCTCAATTCCAAGTATCTTCGTCAAACTTGACATCTCCATCATAATTGTTTTGCCATTATTTGAGTTGTACAATTTGTAGCCTTTCAAACTTGCACTATGTGGCCAATGAGTGATGGAGAATTGTATTCTTGGAAAGTGGAGGTGGAACTTATTCCATGAAGAAAATGCTTTGTGGAAAGAGATTTTAGTGTCAAAATATAATGGTTGGAGTGGGCTAGTAAGTGAGAGGGATTTATCAATTTGGTGGAGACCTAATGCTTGTTTGTGGAAGTAGAAGTGAGGTTACTTGGTTTGATGACAATGTAGAATGGTCTATTGGTGATGGTGAATGAACTAAATTTTGGAAACATGCTTGGTTAGAAGAAGTACCTTTTTACTTTTTGTTCCCTAGGCTATTTCTATCTCAGAACAAAAAGATTGTTCCATTTTAGAGATGGGACAATGGACAGCAGGAGAGTGGGTGTGGAAATTTACATGGAGTAGGGAAATGTTCCAATATGAGTTGCAAATGTGGCAACTTTTTTTCTCTAGGATTCATTTACAGGAACCAAAACAACATGGACTGAATATTTGGAAATGGAATCTGGAAACAACAAAGATATACACTACAAAATTAGCCTACACGATCATACAAGAATGTCTTCTACCACAAAGTGAGAATAGTCAAATCTTCAATACAATTTGGAATATGTCTATACCACCAAAAGTTGGTGTTTTCTTGTGGAGATTATTTTTAGACAAATTGCCATCTAGAATTAATCTTCTCAAGTGGAACATCATACAAGAAGGTGTAGATGTATTATGCTCATGGTGTAGAGACTCACAAGAGACAACTGCACATGTGTTGTTTTCATGCAAGATGATCGAGCCAATATGGAAGGAATGGTACAAGGGTGAAGGCTATTTAACAATGCTTTCACAAGATCCATCTCAACACTTATGGCAGCACATACTACCCTCAACAAAAGTAGTCAAGTCAAGAGCAAGATAGATGTTATGGAACGCAATCACATGGACCCTATGGAGGTTAGAAACAAGTTTATTTTTTAAGGGGAAGCTTTAGAACCTCAACAGTTGCAACAAGAATATCTAATGGTTGTATGATCATTGTTTATATTTTTGGGCATATCTAAACATTTGTCTTACATGTCTGTTGCCCCACACCACATACGTGCTTGAAAAATTTAAGTGGCTTGTGAATTTTTGTCTTGGAAACGTGACTAGAAGAAGGAGAAGCAATGTAGCTTGCTTTGGTAACCATCGCTTGAATGCACAAAATGGCACGACAGATAGTTAATGCTTGAGACCCTAAAACATAGGTATTGATCAATAGCTTTAGGGGGATATACATTTACTATTGGTATACAGGTTGGGTACACATAGAAATATTAGCATTTATCTTGGTTGGTGGAATTTGGCTAGATAGTCACATGTAAACAGTTCATGTTTTTGGTTATGCAACATTTATGGATATATGGTTCATAAATGCATAATAACCGACATTGCTGCAGGGCTATTCTTTTTTGGTATCTCTTGGGTATAACTTGTACTGTAGACACATCTAAATTAATATATTCATGCTTTGTTTGTCGACCAAAAAAAATTGCACATATAAAATCTTCAGCTCAAAATTTTGTAGATGTAGTTTATTTATTTGTATTAAAAATAGTTATATTTTTTGTTCTCATTAGTGTCCTATTTTGTTATGCAAATCCAAGATTGTCAGAAGGCAATGAATCCCTAAGGTTAATCTAGTGGCTGAAAAAGGAGACTTAAGGTTGAAAGGAGAAGTGAGGAGGAGGAGGAGGAGTGGTGAAGGGAGAAGGGAGGAGGAGGAGTAGGGGAGAAGGGAGGGAGTTCAAATCTTCTACTAACATTTCTAGTAAAAATTAACAACTAACATTTGTTGTTAAAAAAATATTGGAAAGAAACTAACCATTTCAAATTTTTGCTTCACATTTGAAATAAGTTTTTCCTCTTTAACACTTCGGTCTCACACTGTGAATGTTAATTTTCAATAGGGTTTCCTTAATCTTTTTAAAATTTATGTTTTTAGACCCTGAACTAATTTTTTCTTTGGTTTTTAATCATTTAACTTTCATTTCATCCTAACTTTTAATTCCTTAACTTTTTCTTCGTTATTACTTTTAGTCCTTTAATTTTTTTTCGTCCTTACTTTTAGTCCCTTAAAAGGATTAAAAGTAAGGATGGAAAAAAAGTTAAAGGCCTAAAAGTAAAAATGAAAAAAAGGTAAGGAATTAAAGTCCCTTAAAAGGATTAAAAGTAAGGATGGAAAAAAAGTTAAAGGACTAAAAGTAAAAATGAAAAAAAGTTAAGGGACTAAAATCCGACTTAAAAAGTTTAGGGACTAAAATAAGAAATTTTAAAAGGTTTAGGTGGCACTTGTTATGAGTGTCTATTTTTTTGTTTTTATTTTCAAATTTTCAAGATTTAGAAATCATGTATAGATAAAAAAAAGTACACTAAAGTGCTACCACATTTTCATTTTTTCATAAAAGGTTGAAAACGTTGATTTGGTGTTTTGGTTTTGGGTTTTTTTTCTGAAAATATTTTCACAGAAAATATTTTCTAAATTTTAAGCAAACATATTTTCACTTTTAATTTTTGTTTTCTTTGAAAATGAAAAAAAAAATAGTCAAACCAAGTGCCACCTAAATTTTAAACAAATATATTTTTACTCTTATTTTTGGTTTTGTTTAAAAATGAAAATAGAAAACACTTAAACCAAAAGCCACCATAAGTAAGACTCTTGATAATTGGTGTATTTATTGGCAAGAGCAGGGGAAGTCTTAGGCTTTAACGAGGGGAGACATAGGATAAGTGTTGTTGATTTTTTTGGTGCTTCTTTTGGTCTTGGTTATATCATATTAACACCTTTCTTTGGTTAGTGGTATTTAGTAACCGTGTGCCTATAGCATGCTTGTATACGTATTCTGGCACTATTTGTTCCTTCTTATATTATTCAAATAGTATTTGTTGATTATTTTTTTCAATATTTGCTGTGATAAACATGGACTTTCATATTACAGTAATCATGAGTACTTATTCAAGTGATAAAGAATTTAGTGAATGTAAAAAAAAAATATTGAGATAGCTTTGTCATGGTTCTTTAATAAATCTACGTTAACTCAAATTAGTAGGTATTTTTACATGTTAGGGGTGTTAGTGAATTTTTCTATAACATGAAGACTTAGAAGATGGAAACTATATCAGAAGATGGATTGTTGAAGTTAGATGTTCTTCGAAGATTTGAAGAGCAAAGTCATTGAATGAATTCTGTTTCAACCGAAAGTGCAAAAGCAGTTGCTAACATTTTTTTGATGGAAAGCACGAAGGCATAGGTGACAGAACCTGAGATAACTAGTTCAAATTAGATTGTATACTTGTATAGAGCTTGTAATTTGACCGTTAGGTCGAAATAGGCTATAAATAGGTACACTGGTTAACATTTTTCCTTGGTTGTGATGATCAAAGAAACCTCTACACCAACACGCCGCACAAGAAAAATGGCTATCAATTACAAGGACAATGTGTCTTATTGAACCCATTTCTTAATGCAACATACTATTAATGCAATTTCTTTCTTTGATTGATTTACGTTTCATGCAATCTTTTCTTCTTATATTTCTTCTCCAAACACTATACTTTTTTCAATCTTCATTTCTTTTATGAACTTTAAACTTATTTACTTGTTGTTCTTTACTTTTCTACAACTTTTATATTGTTTTACATTTGATCTCAGTTTAAGTTTCGAAAGCACTTTACATTTCTATCATTTTATCTTAATTGCATTTCAATTAAATTTACCTTAAACAATTTACTTTGCAAGTCATTTTCTTTCTTTGCATTTTAACTTTGTTTACCACTCAAATTTATATAGTTTTTACTCGTTTTGCAAACATATTTATTACAAAAACTATAAACTCATTCAAAAACTATTTTTATAAATACACTCAAAGTAATTATACTTTTGACTTATAATCTAAGCATTTCTTGATACCTTTAGTTTCAAAAACTCATCAAAATGACTATTTTTGAACATGATATAACAATATTTGATTATGTTAAAGTCTCTTATGAATTTGACTGATTTCATAATTCTGTTAATTGAAAGTTATACCTACTCCTTGTTTCAATAAAAAGAAATTACAATTGCGATTTTGTGATACTAAATAAAATAAGTTGTTTGTGATTGATAAAAATCAAGTGTTGGAAACAATGACAAATTGCATTTCGATTACTTAACAGATTTCCACCATAAAGAAATTGGCACGCCCAGTGGGACAATGTTGCCATTTTCGGGAAGATAGTTATGAGACTGAGAAATGTTAGAACTCTAACAACTAGTCAAAGTCACAATTCTAATATATCACCTATTACTCAACCAATGAATAACAACAATAACAATAATGCAGATTCGAGTGAGATAGGGGAGCTAGTAAGTAGTGCAACAACTACAACCCCTATAACGAATCCATTGAATGCCACAACTTCGATATTAAACTCAAGTTCTACAACTTTAATTCCTACTACAACATCAGCCTCGGTGTCAAACATTGTGAGTACTGTTGCAATGCCACTCTACACAAATGCTGATGTAGTTGAGAGCATAAGGTTGAAGAGTATTCCTTCATTTCAAACAATGCCCATGTTGGGGGCAGAACCTTTGTATCAAGGAGGCCTTCTGACTAACAATAATAATAGCCACACTCCTATCTATGTGAGATGTCCATAGGGAATGCCTAATGGGAGGACTCAAGGTATGGGTCTCTATTCCTTTCAACCCCCAAAGGATTGTCTAAACAAAATTCGATTAGTTCTCAAAATAGAAATCGAAGTCAAAATGACCAAGGTCATATTCACCATTATGCACCAAAACAAGTAAAAAGCCTAGGAAGGAATGGAGAAAATGAAACATTATCCTTGGGAATTTTGAACAATACCTTGATAGCCTTAAGGCAACAAATGGATCATAGAACCCATGACAAGGTACACATGCTATCACTATAGATAACTATTATGTTGAACCCATTGGTGCAAACAACTAATGATATTGGCAAATCAAATGACTCGAATAGGGGATGAAATGTTCATCTCTCAAGTACAGAATGATAATTAGGATTTTCACTTAATTAATACTCTTTTTTAATGATTTTAGAACTTATTTAGGATGCAATTAGTGATTTTTGGGCCTAATGGGATTTTGGGCTTTTAAATGAACTTAATTCGTTTTTGTGCTAATTTTCCAGACTTAGACCAATTGATCTGATTCTTGTTTCATTTTGTAGCTATCTCTAAGATCTAGAACTTCTATTAGAGGCTTGAAGGCTAAATTCAATCAAGAAAATGGTCAAAATTGGAGCCAAAGTCAAACACGAAAATCTGGAACTATGTTTATTTAATTAGGCATAACTTTGTAATTAGGAGTCCAAATGACATGGGACCAAGGCCATTAGTTGTGTAATTAGTAGGGCTATCTTTCTGGGCCAGTTTAGGACCCATTGACCCAGTCTGGGTGCTACTTTAGTAAGAAGCAGCCCCAAACACGAGAACACCTTTGTATTTTGGGGTTTTCAAGATCAAAGATTCACTTTTACTTTTCTCTCATTTGTTCTTCCTGTTCTTCACTTTTTGCAATTTCTCTTCTGCATTTTCTGTTCAACTCAGCCATGGTAGGCTAACTTCTCTTAGTCATCCAGACTTGTAAGGTTTCCTAAACTCATCTTGAGGTTTCTGTTCGTTTATATCTTGGTGATTTTGTCTTCCTAGCTTTTGTTCTTGAATCTTTGTGTGTTGGGATTTAAATGCATGTGTATGTTGATGTTTGATTGTTAATCATGTTTTCATCATCCTCTCCTCTCTAAGCAAGGGTTAGGGGACAGATTTGTCCCCTAGGTTGAATCACATCATGAACTAAAATTAAATTGGGTTTAAGTGATTAATCTACGTCTGTATGAGTTTGTCATGCCACATGTTTGATTAAGTGCTAGGCGGATTGTCTAGTAGAGGGTTCCTAAACAAATTTAGGGATTCCGGTTTGTTTAAGGTCAACCATGAATTTGCTAATAATTTGTAATTGATGAATGATGTAATTAGGAACCTAAAGTCTAGATTGACTGTTGCCTTTAATTGTTAATTTCGTAATTTTTAATTGCGTTTCAATTGCATTTTCATTAATCTGAATCAAACCCCCTTGTTCTGTTTAGTAAGTAAGTTGCTAGAAACAACAAGAATCGTTGGGAAATGACCCAGGTTACACTGTGCTTCAGTTAGTAATGTGGTTTTAATTTGGTAGCCTTCGACTGGGTTGTCAAGTTTTGGCACCATTGTCGAGGACTCTTGTTGCCTTTCTCTATAATTTACTTACGCTTTGTTTTCATTTTACTTACCCTGTGTTTCCCCCTCTGTTTTACACATTTTCCCATTCTGTTTTAGCTTCTTTTGTGTTGTGTTTTTGGTGTTTGGCTTGAAATTGGGGTGATTTTTGAAAACAATAGGAATACACACAAAATAACCAAGAGAGGGGGTGAATTGGTTAAAATAGAGTCTTTAAAAAATTCTTTAAAACAAGCAGTAGATTTAGGATCTTTATCATAATAAGAATGCTTCAATCAATCAAACCACTCAGTTCAAGAATACAATTACTAAAAACTTCACTTGTTGAGTAATAACATATTTCACCAAAAGAATCACAGATTAAGATAACAAGAAGAGATTAAAGAATAGAAATCAACACAAGAATTTATACTAGTTCACCTCTCAAAAGAGAAGTTACATCCAGTTTCTTCCAACCAAACCTTGGTTAGAGTTTCACTAAATCAAACTTTGTTCTTTACAAGCTTTTACAACTGATCACCTTTATCAACCCTAGATAAAGAAATAGAAATCTAAACCCTATAGACTTCTAATGACCAAGAACCAGAGAACACTACTCTGTTCTTCTCTCTAGAGAACCCTACTCTCGAAAAAGCTTTAAAGAACTTCTTTGATGATCTAAGAACTTACAAGAAATAAAAGTAAACAATCAAATCACTACAAGAGTTTAAGAGAGAAGCAACCTCATGATCCTCAGAAGATGAATGAATCAATTTTACCAAACAAACTCAGGTTGAATGTAAGCAATTCTTGGAATCAACTCTCTTTGAAAAACTCTTGACAAATCTTGTTCAAACCAACATGATTATTGATGCATGAGTTCTGGATTTTGAAGCAAGATCAATGTAACTTAGAATCTCCTTTCTCAGATTGTGAGAGCTTTTGTAATTAATGTGTATTTCGCAAAATCAAGTTCTGTACAAAACAAAACACTTAATAGCTTTTTATAGAAAATATTTGTAACTGAATGTAATCGATTAAATTGCCAAAGTAATCGATTAAATCGCCATATGTAATCGATTAAATACAAACTTAATCGATTAAAATGTTCTTTAGCTTTCTGGAAAAGATTTACGAACAATATAATCAATTAAATCAAGCTTGTAATCGATTAAAGCAGTCATACTCAGTTTTGAAATAAACCTATGTAATCGATTACGATTGAACGATAATCGATTAAAGCAGTCATGTATATTTAGAAATTAACTTGTGTAATCGATTATAGTATAAAGGTAATCGATTAAGACAGATAATCATGATTTACATTTTGTGCTATGTAATCGATTATGAGTAGCTAGTAATCAATTAAAGTGTTCTTCATGGATTTTCCAGAATCAAACAGAAGCTGGTGATCGATTATATCCTTGTGTAATCGATTAAAACAGTGATATTTTGTTTTTCCAAAACCTTAACCATGAGAAATTAATTTCTTTTCAAAACATGAACAACTTTAATGCTTTAGTAAAATCATGTATGCATGTTAATGATCATGTTCATGCAATGCAAGGATCATAAGATTAGCCTCTCAAACACTTAAAAAATTACAAATGCCTTGGCATGTGAAAAGCTAAAATCTTTCTTCTAAGACACAGGCTTCATCCTTGACTTGATCTTCTTTCAGCTTCCCCTATATTCAACAATCTTTCCTTTTTTGGCTTTGAACATGTCAAATATCAATTGAACATTTGTTAGCCTTTAAGTTTAAGTGCTTTGAGGGATAAATGATAGGAGTCTGACGCTTGATAACCTGAAATCAAATCAGCCTTTTTCCAAGAGCAAGTGTGAAGTATGCTTGCATAAACAAAAATCATTCCTTAAATTGCTCCCTTGACTTAGGTAATTTTACATAAGTTTCAGAGCAAATAAAAACAGAGCAATTATATGTTCATTCTATTCTATTTCTCCCCCTATTTGGCTTATCAAAGTCAAAAAGTAATCAAGTAGAAATTATAAGCAAGGAGGATATGAATCATAAACTAGAATATTATTTAATATAGAAAAGATGCATTACATAGATTTAAACAACATAAAACATTGTATATTCATTATATTGCTCCCCCTATCTTAGGTAATTTGATATTAAGTTCAGATAAGGCAATAAACAATTCATAGTGTATATGTTTCCTAAGTTCATTTTTCTCCCCCTTCATATGTTCTTTTCTCCCCTTTAATATATTCACATGTTCTTATTTTTCTCCCCCTTTAGGCTTATCAAAGTCAAAAACAATCAAGTGATACATGAGATAAGCAAGAAATGATATAAACATCATAAAAGGGAGTCATAATATGTGCAGAGGAAGAAAACATGAAGGAGAGGATTTTGAAATAGACCTCAGCCTTAAGTAATCGATTAATCTGAAATGTAATCGATTACTTCATTGCGTTTTGTAAACTGGAACAATTTTCAAACATACTGTAATCGATTACCAACTTGTGTAATCGATTATTCCAGTGAAATTTTAATTTTGGGCAAGCTTTGAACAACAGGTAATCGATTAATTCGTCCAGGTAATGGATTACAACAATCAATTATGCAGATTGAATAGTGTGAATCAGCAAAATTTTGAATTTTGAGCACACGTGATGAACTGCCAATCTAAGTGATGTATTATGTTGTCAGGCACATTGTTAGCATGCTAGCATATATCAGATTCAACAAGAATACCTAGCATCTACCTAAGATCATTGAACCATTCTCAAGATAAGAGTTAGTTAGATGTTCCAGCAAATGAATGATTAGTATACTCAATTTGAAAAAAAAAAATTACCCTTTTAGGATGTGATCTTTAAGGAAATGATGCTTGATGTTAATGTGCTTGTATCCACTTCATTTTCCTTTGAGTAGATGATTGATTGATCAATCTCTAGAATTGATTCATCTCTTTCTTCTTCTCATTTTCTTTTATTGTTATTTGTCAAGTGACACATCCTCCATCTTTTAGAATCACATTTGTAAGCATGGACAAATCATCTACCAAGTGTCTACAACTTCTTCTGTCTAAATACCATAATGATGATTTTGCTCTTAGACACACCTGCATAAATCAAATCAAGTGCCAAAGAAAGGTACCTACTCTATGTTGAGTCCATAGGGGTTAGTCATTTTCTTCTTTTTCTTTGGAACCCAAATACAATCTCCATTAGGCACAACGAATCTTTTAGCATAGCACCTATGAGATGTATGACCTTTCTTCATGCAGTAATTGCAATCTTTTGAGCCTCTTCATGCATCTCATGGAAAGCATCATAAAGCTGATCAAGTTTAGAGTTTACTTCTGATTTAGTACTTGAGAGATCTTCATCTTCATCAACTATGGAAGTGAAGCATACATTTGCTTTTTCATCCTCACTTGATGAATCAAATGTTGTTGAGGCATTGTCTTCCCATCCATTGCAGGCTTTCTTTGATTTCTTTTCACCTAGCTGCATTTTCAGAAATATAGGACATTCAAATTTAAAATGGCCTTTCTTACCACATTTGAAGTAGGTGAAGTTTGTGTTGTTGTTGTTGTCTTTTCTCTTGTTGAACTTTGAGAACTTCTTGTTCTTTTTATTCTTCAAGAACTTGCTGAATCTCTTGACTATTAGGTTCATGTGTTCGTCACCTTCATCTTCATCACTTGAGTTTTCTTCTTTCTCCACATTTGATGATGCACCTTTCAAGGCTATGCTCTTTTGCTTTTTATCTGCATCTTTAGCATGTGTTAATTGAGATAATTCTAATTCATACTCAAGAAGCTTACCGAAAAGTGCAGCCATGGACATCTTGGAGAGATCTTTTGATTCCTTGATAGTTGTAACCTTTGGTTGCCATGGTCTTGTGAGATAGCTCAAAATTTTGATGTTTAACTCTTCAGCATAAAAAATCTTTCCAAGACCAAGAAGATGATTCATGATGTGAGTGAACCTTGTTTGCAGCTGAGATATGTTTTCTGTGGAGTTCATCTTGAACATCTCATACTCATAAATCAAGGCATGCTTCCTTGATCTTCTAACTTCGTCAGTGCCTTCATGAGTAACCTTTAACATCTTCCACATTTCCTTAGCGCTTTTACACCTAACAGTTCTAAAAAATCATCAGATGAAAGTGCAGAAGTAATCATGTTCTTAGCTTTAAAATCATATTGAACAACTCTCTTTTCTGCATCAGTCATTTCATCCCATATTTTGGGAATCATATTATTACCAATAGTTTTCATAGGAACCAAATGACCTTTTTCTATAGCATTCCATGCACCAGGGTCATTTGATTGAATGAAGATTTGCATTCTAATTTTTCAAAAACTGAAAAGCTCTCCTTTAAACATCAGAGGTTGAATGAGGGAGGCACCCTCTCTAAAGGTAATTCGTGTGGTATTCATTTTCTTTAAAAAGATAGTGATCTTGAATAACACTCAAGAACTTGCTCTTGATGCCAATTGAAAATAATAGGAATACACACAAAATAACCAAGAGGGGGGTGAATTGGTTAAAACAGAGTCTTTAAAAAATTCTTTAAAACAAGCAGCGGATTGAGGATCTTTATCACAATAAGAATGCTTCAATCAATCAAACAACTCAGTTCAAGAATACAATTAATAAAAACTTTACTAAAATCTTATTAGAAAGATAATGTGAAAGATAAGATGAGTTGAATTTCTAGGGATTATGATTTCACACAGCCAATTCCCTCAATCCTAATTCTAATGAGATTTTTTCCATTGTTAATTGCCAGTTTCCCAAAGTCAATTATCAGACATTGACAGTGGTTTAAGAATGCTCTTTGCCTTAAAGAACACTCAATTGATCCTTTACGTATTAATTTAAACCAAAGGATTAAGAACAATGATAAGGGTTATTAATTAGTTCCCTAATCAACCTACCAGAGATTACCCAACCAGTTTGGTATAAAATACTCTCTTCCTAGATCTACCAATTACATGCAGATGATCACTACTATGCAATCAATTATGTATGGGAATGGTCATTTCCAAATAGAAAATGAAAGCAACGAAGAAAATCAATTAAATGTATAACATCGAGAATCTCATTAAAATCAAGAAAGGGGATCAAAGTAGGTTACATCATAATCCTCGGACTAGGGAGACTAGCCATTCATAGTCATGAATAAACTATAAATCCTAAAAAGAAATACAAACATACCAAGAGGGTCAGAATCCAGACGAGCAACTTTCCCAATTGTGATCTTTGCGCTTTGTTGTAGCTAAGGACTCTAACATAGTGCTCTCGCTCTTTCAGAACTCAAAAAATATAAAAGAATAAAAACATTTAACCTCAAGATAAGTGACTTCCAGCGCACGCTGATCACAACTATGATCAATCCATCATGACCGTGGTGACTTTTTAAGCTCAGTTTTGTGCTTGGTCATGATCAAAGGATGATGATTTGAATGATCTTCCTTCTTTTTTTTTTTTTCTAATGTTGGGTCGTGATCAAACCACCATAGCCTTGGTGACTTCCAGGTTGATCATGCCGTGATGGATAGACAGATTCTGAACTTTATCAATTTGGCCTATTTTGAGCCCTTTTTCTCCCAAAATGCTCCCTAATCACTTGTTTAACAAATATGAGTTCTACCAACAAATTGTATCATAAATGCACACAATAGGCCTAGAACTATACATAAAAAGGTGATCAAAATCCAATTTATCAACTTCCTCGAGGATGGATGGACGGACGACTCTGCCTTTTAGGCCAGGATTATTACAAATCATGTGTTTCAAAAAGTCACTACCCATATACTTCTATCCTAACTGGACCATGTTACGCCTAATTCATTTCTACTTATTTACTTATTTATTTTTACGCATAAAATTTTTTTCTTCCTTTTTCATTTCTTTTAATTTTCAAAAATGTAGTAATAACCCATAATTAAATTAAAGTTCATTTAAATTTCTGAAAAACAAGTGATGAAACGTAGTGAGCTTTATCTAATGGCTGTAAATATTAAACATACAT
>PYAF01002728.1:81975-96259 GCA_007407185.1 Glycine tomentella | reverse complement strand
ACTAATTTATAAAACATATAATTTATTTATACTTATAGGAAAAGTAACTGCATAAATAACATATGATTTTCTATAATTTAGTTAAAATTATTTTTATACTTTTCATAATTTATAAAAATTAACTAAAAGTTATGTTCTTTTAGAAAATTATAGATAATTTTAATGAAAATTATCGGTAATATATATAATACTTTTATGCGGAAAAAAATCAGATTTATATATATATATATAACATATGCATATAAGTAAAAAATAAATATATTAAATATAATATACAGTAATATATTAATCAAATATAAATCACCATTTAAATTATTTTAAAAGTATTTAATATACCGTGTATATATATAACAAATGTGTATTTAATTATCTTAAAGGGTTGAATATCTATGCACTTTTATATTGTCATTCAAATTTAATTATGATTTGAATTATTTTAAAAATTAATAAATTTATCATTTTATATAATAGCTTGTGACTTGTGATTGGATGATAACTTAAATTTTTTAACACTTATCATGACATAGCTTTTTCTCTCTTATTTTTAAATTTGAACATATCCTATCATTTTTTAATATGTTATCAATTAAAAAGGATTAAATTTATCTTATTTTTATCCTATTCCGTCTATTTTATCCTGTTCGCATATTCTATCATATCCTATGATGTCCTCCAAACGACACCATATATAGAGGACTAAGTTAAGCATTGAGTGATACTTCTATCAACCCATAGCACAAGTCAACGAAACCAAAAATTACAACAAGAAAATAAATTGTCATGTAACACATTCTGAGAACAAGTAAAATGTACCCCCCAACTTGTTTATGTTTTATACAATCCAATCCTATGAAAGGCATATAATCAATCCAACTTGTTTATATTTAATTATAGAATACAACACGGTCAAACCCATAAACTTAACCTTTTGTTTTTTATTCCTCCGATCAGGTTTTGGGAAGCGATCGGATTAATACGCCGTGATCACCCTAATTAATTTAACACAAAAAACAAATACAATACTTAAAATACATATAGAAAAGTGTTTATATATTATGTAGTTACATTAGTTAATTAACGGGAACAGGGTCTATCAGTAGCAACTTGATTCTGTTCTCTATGCTGTAGTCTGGCCTTCCAAGTCCATCTCCATATTGGTACGTGCAATGGGAAACCCGAGCCATGTTCATAGCTATTTCCCTGAAAGCTTTTGGGAGTGTAGAATCCGAAACTCGCTGTCGGTTCATCTTCTTCCACTCTATGTCGATCAAATTTCTCAACTCCTCACATGCTTGCTCCTCAGAAGTGTCATTCTCATGCATGTAGGACATTATTGAATTTGTTGTTTCACCCCTCTCTAGCTCAGCCTGCGGCAACACCCACATAGTTTCATTAGTCTAGCTACTGTCTTACCAACAAAATTAAGGTTAAAATCCAAAATGATCATTATTTCGAAAGATTCATTTTAACTTACTTTATAACATAAAGATTAAATTGAATCTTTTAAAACATAAAAAGACTAAACTGAGCATATGTTCAAACATAAAGAACTAAAAAGTGTATTTTAGCTTAAATTTAATTCCATATTCAACTCAAGTTAGTCAATTATGTACCGCGGAGGTAGTTAGGTCATTGCAAATTCTGAAAATGGTGCATGAAGAGCGCACAAGGCCACGGAAATTAGTTAAAGAATGAAGAGCTTTGTCTGAGAATGAGATGTCCTGTTCTTGGCACACTAAGAAATAGGAAGTAACAAGCAAAGCTACGCCGGAAGAGGACACCGATGCATTTTCTAGGTACTTGCTGAATGCCGGAACAATTTTGTTGTTCGACCATTTTGCTTCTTGGAGGAATGCTTTGCACAACTCACACCACTGTATGTCACCATATCAATATGTAATTTTATGACTTGTGCTGACAAATTTACAATAATATTGATCAATCAAGGAGATTACATACAGATTTGATCAAATACGAAAGGTTGTTACGTCCCTTTTCTTTAAGGATGCTATAAGCTGTGTCATTGACCGTGTTATAGAGTGCTAAATAGCACAACTTCATGTAGTCTGGTAGTGTATTTACGACATTCACGTCCCATCTGTAAGCATGTATGTATATACATACATATAAGTATATTATTAATAAAAAAGTTACGAAATCATAAAATTGATTTGGTGATTAAAAAAAATATTTTAAAAGTTGAAGAGAGAAAAAATCGTGATTTTAAATTCTTTCACTAACATATTGATAAAAATTTACAATTAACATTAACCGATAAAAAAAATACGTTATTGAGCAATAGATTTATCAATTCAATATTAGATACTCATCAAAATCTGTTATGAACCTCTCAACAGCATCGGTGAAGAGTTGTAGCTCGTCCAAGTTACCATAGATGTCATACACATCATCTATGATGGTGACTAGTCCAAACATTTTAGTGATAGCTTTACGACATTCTCTGAATTGAGGATCAGGTGCCATTCCGAGTGCCCAGAAATACACCTCCATTAATCTGTCTCGGACAAAGTCCAGCTTGCTTGCTAATCCCATCTCACTCCACCATCTAACACAATATAGATCGTTACAAAATATCTTCAATTTCATACATATTTTGAGGTATTTATAATTGTAATATTTTTATTAATTTTAAATTATTATATTTTTTTTATAGAAATCAATTATTTTTAATCGCATGAATTGTTCATGATTTTTTCCAGGTTATCAAACGATTGTGACACTACAATGTCCAGGGGTTTTGGTCACTGAGAACGAAGCTCGATCCCGTGGTGGTGTTAGCAGTGGCTTGCGATCGGGCCTTAAGATTCAACAAATGATTCTGGCGAAAGGAAGGTGTTGTGGCTGCTGATAGAGGAAAATGAAGTAGACAGACGGGTCAATCGGTAAAGGGAGAGACAAAAAAAAAAAAAAAAGGTAGGAAAAAAGGTGGTTTTGTATTATTTTCTAAAAATGATAAAAATATAACTATTCATAAATTAATTAAAGCCATCGAAATTTGTAATTTAAAACCGTTAGTCTCAATTCGACAGTATAAGATCTGATTGAAGTTTTTTAAAATATCATAACCTAATTCTAACATTTTAAAATAATTAGATGATTAGATTTAATATTAAACCTAAAATATACTATGTAATATAAAAAATAAATAACCTATAATTTATCATTTTCAATATCATATTGATATTGTAAATAATGTAACATAAAAAATCTAAATTTAGTTGATAATGTTTAACAAAAATACTATTAATTTCTTATGAGGTAATAAATTGAGAATTGAAACTTCTAACCTTGAGAGTTCTTGCAGCTCTTTCTGGTGCAATAATTGCACCATATTGAAATCTAGCTTTGCAAATTCGAGAAGTAACTGATGGTGGGGTTCCTTTGGTTCATATTTTTCAAGGTACCATCGTGCTTCCAGTCTATGCAATCTTCTGTGATAGGGAAGTTCCAGTGCATGATTAACTTGTTCTGCCACTTTGGTGTTTATTCCTTCTTTTAGGTTGTTCTTGAGATGTGTTGTTGAAAAGGCCCTTGCCTCATCCAAGAGATTTTCTCCCTCAAAGCCAAGATAGGATGCTTCATATAGACTCAGCAACCCTTGCACATCACCTTTAAGTTCACCACTGAAACCTCCTTCCTTGTCCTTGAATCTCTTAAATACATCTGCACCATGTTAATAACTTATCAACAAAGCACAATATATATACATGAAAAGTTTAATTGGCTAGATATGGGTCACAGATAATACCTTGGGAGACCTCAAAGCCATGTTGTCTAAGTAATCGGAAGCTGAGAGCAGTATAATAAAGCTCACTTTTGTGTTTCTCATTGTCATCCAAGGAAAAAATCTTCTCAAGGGCTTTGATTATGTCCTTCTCAAACTTGTACGTCAATCCCAGGTGCTGGACATCATCAATCAATTCCAGTAATAGTGGTTTTGTGATCTATTCCGTTGATAACGTTACGCATCTCCTCCTCCACCTTTCTTGCGCTCTCTTCCAGTTTTTCCACCTAGGCTTGATCATAATAAGAACATTATTATCATTTATATATATATATATATATATATATATATATATATATATATATATATATATATATATATATATACACACACGAGTTAGTTTGATTTAAAAACTTTTTCATTCGTATTTTGTGTTACAAATTTAATTATGAAAATATCAACTAATTTTCATTTTACTTTTACTTTTAAAAAATTGTATAAGAAAAAAAATAAGAAATATGAAAAAAAAAATCATTATTTACATATATATTTGAAAAAAAAAACATTTTTAAAAATAAACAACAACAATAAAAATCTGATCCCATTAGCTAACTTAGACAACACTTTATTTGACTATTGTAAGTGATCTATTTTGCACATGGACGAGTTTTTCATAGCTAAAAACAATATTTTTATAATTGAAATAGAAAAATTAAAAAAAATTAAAGCATTTTCCAGAGACTGCAGAAATTCAATTCGGTATATATATATATATATATATATATATATATATATATATATATATATATATATATATATAATCACCTTATGTTCATTTTCCAGAGACTGCAGAAATTCAAAATTCCAGAGGTTTGGTTGGTAATTAGCTGAACGTCGACTATTATCGTCTTGGGTAAACTGAGAGCTGACTGCACAAATAACTCGCTGAGGTTTGAGATTGGCAAGAGATGCTTTTTGCGGGAAGTTCATACTTTGTGGAAATCTAGTACTACTAATTAGTGTTGGTGTGGGGGACGAAAATTGATTAAATCTAGACAAGCATAAAATTAGGTTGGTTGCCATGACCTTGTGATGGTATATATGTTGTTACTCTATCTCTAACACGTAAATATGTATATGAAGTTCTCGTCTAAATTTGCGATTTCATGTTTTCCTTTTATATTGGAACGAGGATCCAAGGAAGCACATAAAGGATAGTAAAATAAAATACACGAAAGTTGTTGAGGTGGGGACTTAAATAACTATAAGTTTAGATGAATGATGATATCTTGCTTTCTTGTCAAACTTCTTGCTCCATAGACAAGAAACGGTGTACGGTGGCCACAATTTTTTATTTTATTTTTTTACAGAAAAGTCACAATTTCTTTATGCAGGGATAAAACCTTTTGACCGCATAACCCATGTTAGGTAGGTATGATCATTAAAATATAATATATTCCTAGCATGAGATTCACCTGGTTAATGATCAACTCGATCGTTAAACTAGTATGTTTTATGTAACACGAAATTTATTATATTTTTTTACTATTCATAATATGGAAAATACACATGGTTATTTATGTGGGACTTTTCATACATGTGTCAACTCTCCACGTTAGTCCTGTTACAGGAGCACGGATGTCTATCTTCAGCAATCGAGTCATTCAGGCCAATAGGTTATTTGTTATGCTTTATTATTCAAATATTGTAACTACCTTATCTTTTAACAGGTACCTAATTATTCATAAGAATTGGATTACCTATAATACACCTTATTATCCTTAAAGCGATTATTTATAATCCTCAAATTATCTACAAGTTGGTACTTATCTACAAGCCATCAGATTATCTATAAGGTGCACATTATCTATAACCTTATCTATAACCTACAATTATCTTTTAGCCTTTATGTACAAGTTAATTATCTACAAAGGCCCAAGGCCTACGCTCATCCTATAAATACAGGTTCTATCTAACCTCTCCACACACTTTTGATCAACCATACACGAGATACTCATTCACGAATAGACACATTTAGGTATACTTTTCTCTCTATAATTGATGTACTTACTTGAGCATCAGAGTCATTTTCTTTGTTTTGCAAGTCCGCCTTCTTAACAAGGTTGATTTATTGTTCAACGTGCAGAGTCTAAAACCCACTTGGATCACGTCTACCCTTGTGCGTGGCACTTCAAGATTTTGGTAAGAACATTTGGCACCCACAGTGGGGCAGAAGTAAAACTTACCCTGTGACCTCGCATTTTCCATCGACCTACCAAAACACATATTTTCTCATCAATCCATCAATGGTCAGTACACGGTCTAGGCTCAGACGCAGTACTCCCATCGAAACTTCCAACCCACCTTAAACAACCATGACCAACACAGACACTATCCAACAACTCCAAAAACACATTGTGGAGATATAATCGAAAATATAATGAACACTTATGCAAATAAACCAAGAGGGGGGGTGAATTGGTTTTACCTCAGAGTTTTAAAATGTCCTTTCAAAATTTATAACAGCGGAAGACTTCAAAAGGATCGTATCAATTTAAAACCAATAAGAAGTCAATTTACTTCATCAATCAAATTATTCTTGTGCAGTAACCAAGTTTATATGATGAACAAATTCTATACTTCAAGAATTTAATGAAATATCAACTGAAATCTAATGCACACAAGATTTATACTGGTTCACCTCAACCCTTGATACAATCCTAAAACCAAGGCAAGTGGAGGAAGACTTGAAATTACACATGGAGGCCCTTCCTTTGGTGATTAAAGGGCCAATGACAAGGGCTAGGGCTCAAACAGTCCAAGATCATA
This sequence comes from Glycine tomentella, assembly GCA_007407185.1. Classification (NCBI taxonomy): domain Eukaryota; kingdom Viridiplantae; phylum Streptophyta; class Magnoliopsida; order Fabales; family Fabaceae; genus Glycine; species Glycine tomentella. The sequence goes on along the minus strand of PYAF01002728.1, from coordinate 89,685 downwards.
TACAATCCGACTTGTATCTCTTGGAGAACCATGACGAAGGCTACAAAATGTTGAGCTTATCTGTTGTAATCGATTACCAGTAGCCTGTAATCGATTAAATACTTTGTATAAATGTTAGATTTGTAAATAGCTCAGCTGTAATCGATTACATAGAAGTGTGAGTTCCTGTGATAATCGATTATTCCGTTGTGTAATCGATTACCTGGTTGTGGGAGCTCTTGTGATAATCGATTATTTGATGAGATAATCGATTATTTTGTTCATGAGTCAGTTTCCAGGCTGATACGAACAATGTAATCGATTACCGAGAGTTAGTTATCGATTATTTGGTTCAAAATAATTGATTACCATTCGAAATAATCAATTATTACCGTTTCTGTTGCAAAAGCGCTATTTTTCAGTTTTAAGTAGCTGTTGGATAGCTTTCCTTGGAAGCTACATTTGTATTTCATTTAGGACGCATTTGCATTTCATTAGCTCCTAGTTTCGTGGCCTATATAAGGTACATTACAACAGATTGTAGGGACTTTTTGGTGGAATGAAATTAGAATGCACTTTGTGTGTGAGAGGTTGAGAGTTATTCTCCTTTGTTCTTAGTGAAGAACTTCTTGTTTCTTATCAATAGCTTCTGAGTTATTGTAATGATTCTTGCAAGACTTATTGGAATTCATATTCCATGGTGTCAATCCAAATCCACTTCTAATCTTCTTCCATTGTTCCATTTCTTAAATCACAAAAACCTAAAAGTTTTCCAAAAACAGAGCACTTCATACTCTGTTTTTCTTTCCATTGAAGAATTGATTTCATTGTAAGGAAGATCAGGGAAAACAGGACTTGATTCCGTTCAGGAGTCCATCATTTGGTATCTAGAGCTTAAACCTTATGGAATTCTTCTTCAATTTCTGTCTTGGGATTCTTCAAAGGTAAAATTCTGCATTAGAGCCAAAAACGAAAATCCTTAGCAATTCCTTATTTCTTGATTTTTTCTTGTGATTCTTAGTGTTGTAGTTTTGTTAAGTGTTATGTTACAAAAACCCTAGGTTTTCTTCAAGTTTCCTTGTGAATTCATGTTCTTTATGTTTCTCATGTTCTTCACGTGTTCTTCATAGTTTTCCTAATTTCTAGCTTTGATTCTTGTCAATTTGTGTTAGTATTGTTGTTGTGATGTGTAATAATTTGTTTTGATTTCAATTTCGTGTTTGATCTGGAGCAAGTGTTAAAAACAAAAACAAAGAGAAAAATGGCATCAAGTGTTATTAGAAAGCAAAAGAAATGGTGAAAAGTAGCTGGAAAACAGAAAACTAGAAGCAAGCTACAAAATTACAAGTTTCAAAATTGCTTGAACAACAAAAACAAGTAAAAGTGTATGACATTCAGAATTGATGAAATGACTTTCAACAATTGAATTCATTGGCATATCTTTATTGTGAAGTTTGTTAAATCTGAAGTATTCCTTGAGTTGTCTCATAAATTCCAATTTGAGTAGTCCTTTCTAAATTGTGCTTTGTTGCTTGTCTCTTTAAAATTCCAAAGTTTTGTCTTAGAAGTTTTCTATTCTTTGGACTCTTAAGCCTTGTTTAGAATCATTTCATATTTCACTTTAGCAAAGAGGCTTGATTGGACTTGAAGTTTTGCCTAAGAACTAAAGAGAGAATAAGAGTGGAAAAAGGCAAGAGAGAATATTATAGAAAAAGCCTTGAAAGTGTGTAAACATGAGAGTGAGAGTAAACACTTAGAGAGTGGTGAGGAATTTCTTACATACATACTTGTGTTTTGCTAACAATTTTTTTGAACAATGAGTTCTAGTGGAGGAGATGTCTTGTCACCTAAAACTTCTAGGTTGATGAGAGCCATGACTAAGCAAATGGAGAAATTGCAAACTAGAATGGATGCAAAATTTGAAGAGTTGCAAAACGAGAAAACAAGAAAGAGTAACTCAATGAGTAGTGTGGATGGATTGGGTGATGGTAGTAGAAGGAGAAGTGATTATGCTTCTTCTTATGGAGGAAATTATTATGACGAGAGGAGGAGACAACATGATAAAAGAGAAAATCATAGGAGACATTATCCTAGGAGGACGAGGAGAGAACATAGAGAAGATGAAGATAGGAGGATGGAGAGAGATGAGAGGAATGGAGGATGGGGTGGAATCAAAATAAAAATTCTAAAATTCCTTGGTACTAATGATCCTAATGAATACTTTGAGTGGGAAATGAAGGTTGAACAAATTTTATCATGTCAACATTTTGAGGAAGACAAGAAAGTTACTCTTGCAACTATAGAATTTGGTGGTTATGCTTTGGAGTGGTGGAGTCACATTCAAAGAGATATAGTTGGGGGAAGAAGGCAAAGAGTAAATTCTTGGGAAGATTTGAAAGCAAGTTTGAGGGGTAGATTCGTTCCAGCTTATTATTCAAGAGATGTTCACAATCTTCTTCAAAGACATTTCCAAAGTTCCAAGAGTGTTGATGAGTATTACAAGGAAATGGAGTTGATGATGATGAGAGCTGAAATTGTGGAACATAAAGAAGCAACTATGGCTAGGTTTATTCATGGGTTGAATAGAGAAATTCAAGATGTGGTGGAGCTATATTCTTATGACACAATTGAGGACCTAGTTCACAAAGCTCAAAGGGTGGAACAACAAATGAAAATGAGGAAAATTCCCTATTCCAAGTCTAGTGGGGCTGCAACTTCTAGTTGGAGAGATAAGCCAAAAGGGGAGAGTTCTCAAGTTAAAATAAGAGAAGAGAAGGTAGAAAAGCCAACTAAAAAGATTGAACAAGTAACTCTAACAAAAACGGGAAGCATCAAATGCTTCAAGTGTCTAGGAAGAGGACATATTGCTTCTCAATGTCTTAATAAGAGAACTATGACTTTGCTAGAGGATGGGACGATCACAAGTGAATCCTCAAGTTATGCATCTAGTTCTTCAAGTGAGAAAGAAAAGGCCCTTACACTTGTGGAGGCCGAAGAGGGAGATCTTTTAATGGTTAGAAGAATGTTGAGTAATTTGTGCCTAGATAAAGAGGAAAATCAAAGAGAAAATATTTTCCACACAAGATGCTTGGTTAGAGACAAAGTATGTTCACTCATTATTGATGGTGGGAGTTGTACTAATGTAGCTAGCACAAGAATTATGGAGAAATTACACTTGCCAACCACAAAACATCCAAAGCCATACAAGCTACAATGGCTTAGTGAAAGTGGAGAAGTGGTGGTAAATTCTCAAGTGCTCATTCCTTTTTCTATTAATGCTTATCATGATAATGTTCTTTGTGGTATTGTTCCTATGGAGGCTGGTCATATCCTTCTTGGTAGACCATGACAATATGATAGGAAAGTTGTACATGATGGCAAGGAAAATACTTTTGAGTTTGAGCATAAAGGCAAGAAAATTATTTTGAGACCATTGACTCCTAGACAAGTGTGTGAGGATCAAATTAAGATGAAAGAAAAGAGAATAAAAGAGTTGAAAAAAATTATTGCACTTGAAAAGAAAAAAAAAGAGTGTTGTAAAAAAAGGAAAGGAAAAAGAAAATAGTAACAAAAAATTCATAAGATAAAAGAGAGCTTCTTTTTGAGTGAAAAACAAGTGAAGAGAGTGTTATTGACTCAACAACCTCTTTATTATATGCTTCCTAACTCTCTTTGTTTACATGTTGAAAAGCAAGGTGAAAGTTTTCCCAAAGCTATGCAATCTCTTTTGGAAGAGTATCAAGATGTTTTTCCAAAGGAAATTCCAAATGGCTTACCTCCTTTAAGAGGTATAGAGCATCAAATTGATTTGATTCCTGGTTGTTCACTTCCTAATAGGCTAGCCTACAAGACTTCACCAATGGAAACAATGGAGATTCAAAGCCAAGTGGAGAAGTTACTTGAGAAGGGATGGATTCGTGAGAGCATGAGCCCTTGTGCTATGCCAATCATTCTTGTGCCTAAGAAGGAGGGGACTTGGAGGATGTGTACAGATTGTAGTGAAATCAACAGCATCACCATAAGGTATAGACATCCTATCCCTAGACTTAATGATCTTTTATATGAGTTACATGGTGCTACTATTTTCTCTAAAATTGATCTTAAGAGTGGATATCATCAAATAAGGATGAGGGAAGGGGATGAATGGAAAACAGCTTTCAAAACAAAATTTGGACTTTATGAATGGTTAGTTATGCCTTTTGGTTTAACTAATGCACCAAGTACTTTCATGAGACTTATGAATCATGTTCTTAGACATTTCATAGGTAAATTTGTGGTAGTATATTTTGATGACATTATTGTTTATAGTGCTAATTTAGATGATCATTTGGTGCATGTCAAGGATGTTTTAGAGATGCTAAGAAAGGAAACATTGTATGGAGCAATTGATAAATGTTTTTTTTGCACTTCGCAAGTTGTGTTTCTAGGTTTTGTAGTAGGTGCTCAAGGAGTCCAACTGGATTAAGAGAAAGTGAAAGCTATCATGGAGTGGCCAACTCCAAAGAATGTGAAAGATGTGAGAAGTTTCCATGGTTTAGCTAGTTTCTATAGGAGATTTATGAAAGACTTTAGTACTATTGCTTCTCCTTTGAATGATTTAATGAAAAAGACCATGAACTTTTCTTGGGAGCAAGAGCGTGAGATTGCTTTCCAAACATTGAAGGATAAGTTGTCTAATGCACCTATTCTTGCATTGCCTAATTTTAATGCTTCCTTTGAATTGGAATGTGATGCATCTAATGTAGGTATTGGGGGGGGGGGTTAATTCAAGATAAACATCCCATTGCTTATTTTAGTGAGAAATTAAAGGTGCATGTTTGAACTATTCCACTTATGACAAAGAGTTGTATGCACTTGTTAGAGTTTTGCAAACTTGGCAACATTATCTTTTACCTAAGGAATTTGTGATACATAGTGATCATGAATCTCTTAAATATTTGAAAAGCCAAGGTAAACTTAACAAGAGACATGCTAAGTGGGTAGAGTTCATTGAACAATTTCCTTATGTTATTAAACACAAGCAAGGAAAGTTGAATGTAGTGGCGGATGCCCTTTCAAGAAGGCATTGCTTGATTTCTATGCTTGAGACTAAATTGTTTGGTTTTGATCACATAAAGGAGCTGTATGTAAGTAATAATGACTTCTCTAGTATCTTTGCTTTGTGTGAGAAAGGGGCTCATCAAGGATATTTTAGACATGATGGTTTCTTGTTCAAAGAAAAGAAACTATATGTTCCTAAAGGTTCTTTGAGAGAACTTTTCATAAGAGAAGCTCATGAAAATAATTTAATGGGTCATTTTGGGGTTGATAAAACTTTGGCCATGTTACATGAACATTTCTTTTGGCCAAAAATGAAGCATGATGTGCATAGATTTATTTCTCAATGCATTGTTTGTCATAAAGCTAAATCTAAATTCATGCCTCATGGTTTGTATACACTTTTACCCATGCCTCATGGTATGGACTTTGTCCTTGGTCTTCCAAGATCCAAGAGAGGAAAGGATTCTATTTTTGTTGTGGTTGATAGGTTCTCAAAGATGGCACACTTCATACCTTGCCATAAAAGTGATGATGCTTATGAACTGGCTAATCTTTTCTTCAAAGAGGTAGTGAGACTACATGGATTACCAAGAAGTATTGAGTGATAGAGACACCAAGTTCCTTAGTCATTTTTGGAAAACATTGTGGGGTAAGCTTGGTACTATTATTTTCATCAACTTGTCACCCACAAATGGATGGTCAAACCGAAGTGGTAAATAGGACCTTGGGTCAACTTCTTAGATGATACATCAAAAGCAATTTGAAATCTTGGGAGGAATGTTTACCTCACACAGAATTTGCTTATAATAGAGTAGTTAATAATACTACTTCTATGTCTCCTTTTGAAGTTGTTTATGGCTTTAATCCTTTAACTCCTCTTGATTTATTGCCATTACGTAACACATCTTCTATGATTAATAGTGATGCTTTGTCTAAAGCTTCTTATGTTAGGAAGATGCATGAACAAGTGAAAGCAAATGTGGAGAGGAAAATGGAAAAATATGCCAAGCAAGCCAATAAGCACAAAAAGCAAATGATACTCAAGGAAGGAGATTTGGTGTGGCTTCATTTGAGAAAAGATAGATTTCCTCATGAAAGGAAATCCAAGCTCCAACAAAGAGGAGATGGACCTTTTGAGATTTTGGAAAAGATTAACAACAATGCTTATAAACTTGAATTGCCTAATGGATATGGTGTTAGTAATACTTTTAATGTTGGTGATCTTTCCTTGTATGATGCAAGTCCAAATGAAGATATAAACTTGAGGACAGGTTCTTTTCAAGAAGGAGGGGATGATACAATCCTAAAACCAAGGAAAGTGGAGGAATACTTGGAATTACACATGGAGGCACTTCCTTTGGTGATTAAAGGGCCAATGACAAGGGCTAGGGCGCAAACACTCCAAGATCATATACAATCCGACTTGTATCTCTTAGAGAACCATGAAGAAGGCTACAAAATGTTGAGCTTATCTGTTGTAATTGATTACCAGTAGCCTGTAATCGATTAAATAATTTGTATAAACGTTAGATTTGTAAATAGCTCTGTTGTAATCGATTACATAGAAGTGTGAGTTCCTGTGATAATCGATTATTCTGTTGTGTAATCGATTACCTGGTTTTAGGAGCTCCTATGATAATCGATTATTTGGTGAGATAATCGATTATTTTGTTCATGAGTCAGTTTTTCAAGCTGATACGAACAATGTAATCGATTACCGAGAGTTAGTTATCGATTATTTGGTTCAAAATAATCGATTACCATTCGAAATAATCAATTATTACCGTTTCTACTGCAAAAGCGCTATTTTTCAGTTTTAAGTAGCTGTTGGATAGCTTTCCTTGGAAGCTGTAACACCCTAAAATTTTGGGAATTACAGTCAATTACTAGAGTAAAATGTTATAGAAAAATTTAGGGCAAAATGACAAAAACACCCCTGGACATTTTGGAAATGACCAAAATACCCCTAGGTATTTTAGCAAGATATTTTAAGAAGAAAATCTTATAAATACCCTTGGATGTCAAAGAATACCTTTAGGGCGACAATTACAGAGATACTCTGAATATTTTTTAGAAATGATGATTATACCCCTAGGGTAAGTGGTAAAATTACCAAAATATCCTTTAGGTAAAAAATGATCAAGATGACTTGAGAAATTTGTGGGAACCTCAGTATTGGATAAAATGCTTTTAGATAACAAATTATCAACATGGTTGGTGGCAGAGAACCATAAATTGTAATTTCTAGGAATTTTGAAAGATATTTTGAAAAGAGCTTAATCTAGACTACTTCGAGTATCAGAGAATTATAAGAAAAACGATGGACATAATCTATGGAGTTTTCTCTTAATTATGGGAGGAATAGGTTTCCTAAACAAGTTAGTTTAAGTAATTTTAATAATTAAAGGTAATATGGACCAATAAGAAATTAGAATTTAGCTATAATGGATAATAAAAGGAAAATTTGTTGATTTGGTTATCTAAGATCAAGCTTTTGTTGATTCAAGTGAAGCCAAGTATCAAGGAATGAGGATCAAGCTTCAAGATTTTGGACTTTCAAACATGCACAAAGGAAATGCTCAAAGGAAAGCTTGAAGAATCAATTTGATAAATTGTAAAAGGGAGTATATGATCTGATAATCCAAGTGTGCACATCATGCATCAATCATTCATTTAAAGGTCATTGAATTA
>PYAF01002728.1:49895-71972 GCA_007407185.1 Glycine tomentella | reverse complement strand
AGTTTTTGCTGAGTAGTGTTCTTGGCAAGGGATTTGGTCTCTAAGAGTCTAATAGGGTTTTAGACTTCTGAACTTTATCTAGGGTTGATAAAGAGAGACTTGTATAATTGCTTGTAAGGATATTTTGCAATAGTGGAACTCTACTCTAGTGTTGAGTAGAAGAACTGGATGTAGCCTCATAGGGTTTGAGGTGAACCAATATAAAATCTGTGGCAAATCTTTCTCTTAATCTAATCATCTTATAATTACTTTGTTTGTGAATCAATATCATTGCTCAGAATTCTATACTCTGTTTTCTATTCTTTGTGGAAAGGGAATTTGATTGAATATTGATTGTTGGTATTGAAACAATTTTGAAAGTGATAAAGATCCTATGGTAACTGATTTTAAAATTTAAATTGGACAAGGTTCAACCAATTCACCCTCCTTCTTGGTTGTTTTGAAGTGTTTCTTTGTTTTTCAACTTTGGCTGTATGATACAAGATCAATGGAGAAAAACTTTAAGAAACTTCAAGAATGGACACATGGATGTTTAAAAGGCTTGGAAACTTGCCATTGGTCCACTTGTATGGTGAAAATTTAATTTAAGTAGATTTTTATCTTGTTTCCTTAGGAAGAACACGTGGGCAGTTCTTAGTATTATTTCAAAAATCCCAACAGTCAAAAGTTAGATATGTGGGATAGGAGTATACCTTTAAAATTTTAAGGAGATCCAACTGTTAACAAATTCAGAATTAATATTGTACTGAAATGGGTTTTGGAATAAAGAAAAGCACAAGACTTCTCTAAGTTTTGGCTATTCCACGTAAAAGAAGGGAAAATTAGTGAAGATTTCCCTAGAAGCTAGCCATCCCACGTGTATAAAAACTAGAGGAGATGAGAATTGTTGAGAAGTCTCAAAAAGCTAGACACTTGGAAGGTAAGGATTCAATAGCCAATAAAAAGCATGCAAATGGAAAGATAAGGTAATTAAGGTTTTAAAAGATATTTTGCACTTCCAAAGAGTAGAAACCGAAATTGAGAAGGCTAGACCAAGGGTGGCTACGTGAGATTGAAAAATAATGAAAGAGGTTTCAAGAAGAGGCCACTTGTAAGAAGGAAAAAGATTAGCCAATCAAATGGAACCTAGTGGAAAGTAGTAATGATAACTTAGGAAGATTTTTTGTAACAAAGCTAGCCATTCCAACGTAGAAGCAATTGAGAATTGCTTTCCAAGCTTTAGTATCCCACGTAAAAATAAAGAAGGAAGGGAGAAGAATGTAGAAACAAGCCACTTGTAAGGTTAAGAATGACTAGCCAATGAGAGCAAACCAAGTAGAAAGCTAGCCTTGGATATTTTCAAGCTTAATCACCTTATAAAACAAGGTGTAGGAACCGAAATTGGGCTGTCCTTAAGGGAGATCAGCCGTGCAAAAACCACTCCAAAAGCCTTTCCATTTTATCTCTTTTAATTCACCTTTTTACCTAGAACACAAAACAAAAGCCTAACCCTTGGAAGTTCACGTGAAGCACTAGCAATCCTAGGAGCAAGGATTATTCAATTTCAAAAGAGGAAAGCTGTCCAAAAGCTTAAGGAAAGCAAGGTATGGGAAGTTTATGATAATCAAAGTTTGAATAAGATTTATGGCAAGATTCTTATATGGTTTCATGAAGAATAAAGCTTGGTATTCTAGGTGTTTGATGAATTGTCTCAAAGAACTTAAATGGTTATTTGCCTAAGTAATTTGGTTTTAAATTTAGAAATGAGTATTAAATAAATAACTTGAATCTAATTTAATGAAGGAAAAGTAGGGATAGTATGGCTATCTTTAAGAAAATAGTTGTTTAAAATTGTTTGATAGAATATGTTGCTATAGCCTTGGTGTTGGCCGAAATTTTCTATGTCTCCTTAAGTACATATATATTTAATTTGATGCTAGAATTTGGTTGGAAATATGTCTATTATATTGGACTCTATGAAAATTAAGAAACTAAGTATAATTTTCTTCCAAGCCTTTTATGAAATAAAGTTTGCTTATTATATGTTTGATAAAAGAATTCAAAGAAGACAAAGATGGTTTAAGTGTTGTGATGTTGAAAGAAATGTTTGTAGATATGTGTTGTTGAATGATTCTATACACTTTGATAAAGTTAACATGTTGCTTGGGTCTTATTAATATATATGAACTTTAAAGTGGTTTTATGATTTTGATGATGAGAAATGAGTTGAGATGTCTACTATGTTGATGAGGAAAAGTGATGAGTTGAACTATGGCTATATGCTTAGATGTTGTGTAAAGCTTTATGTGATGATTAAAAGAAGCTTTACGTATTGTTTAAAAAGCATATGCCATGAGTTGTTAAAGATGTTGAGCTTTGAGATGTATGAGAAGAAGAATAATTAAGATGTGATAAAAATGAATCATTCATGCATTTTCATATGTATATGCCCTGCTGGGGTTAAGCCGTGAAGTTGTTTGCCCTATGGGGGTTAAGCCGTGAAGTTGTTTGTCAGATAGCTAGAGTTGAGATCGAACGTTCTAAGGTGATGAGCTGGGGGGTAGCCACAGTGGGGAGATCACCTACCCATGATGATCACATGTTGTGTGGGTGTGAGTCCTTTTGCAACACTGACCTACCCCGACTGGTTGATCCAATTCGCGGGTTGTTAAGCTATCTTGACTGTGGCCACTAATGATGAGATGTTAAGAAAATCATGCATCATATAAAGAAGAAGAGCATGCATCACATGCATCACTTGATGAGTATGTTGCATATCTATGTGCTGTGTAGATGGTGTTTGGGTAAATCATGCGTGTTTGTTATTTTATAAAAATCATTATAACCATTTGTGTATATATTCTTTTATATATGTTTTATTCGAATTGTATTTGTCATAAACTTACCCTATTTTGTGTCTGTGGTTGACACCTGTGATGACCCCAATATATTTGGGCGAGCAGGGAAACAGTGGAGCATAAGCTGTGAAGGGTTTTGAAGAAAGGATGATGAAGATGTGTTGATGATTTGTACTAGATTTAAATTATCTGTGTTTTACATTGGCATGTATTTTCGGACTGTATAATGAACTATATTTTGGACAGTATTGTTGGACTGTACTTTATTAAACCGTGGAGAGAGAGAATTCGTTGATGATATAGACGACTAGTAGGATTTGCAAGCAAAGCAGAATTTTTTTTTCCGTAAAAGTTATAACTAATATGATTCTAATACAAAGCGGCACGAGATTTCATCTAAAATCAATTAAGCACGAGAGAGTAAAAGAAGGCGTTACAATAGTGGTATCAGAGCTGTGGTTTGTTTTCTGAGGACTGTATGCTTGCTATGTTGCTATGTGCATGTGATGTTTTGTATGTTATGTGTTTCTAAGTGTTTGCTATGTGCTGTATGTGTTTGTTGCATCTCTAGGAACTCTGTGTTCTGTAGGTTGATCTGATCTGAACCATGGACTGGGTTTTTTGTAATATGTTTTTGAAGGATTAGAAAAAGTAGATTAGGTTTTAATCTACCGTTGAGAAATTTTTGGATTGACCTAATCAAAATTAATTGGACAAGATTCGAGGTTAATATTTAGGCTTGAACTTCATGGTTATTTTATGGTGAAACTAAGATGATTTTAAGATAAGAAGATGATCTATAAGTTGGAATGTTAGTGAGGTTGAAACTATAAGGATGAATGGTATAGATAAATAGTTTAAGCGTTGGAATGATTCAATTTTTGAGGATTAAGTAGTCAAGTGGTAGGTGAAAGAAAAATTAAGAGGAAATCTAGGATTGAATCGAGAAGGTTTAAAGACTGTGGATTATTAGTTGTGTTACTAACATGGTTTTCTATGTTTAAGGTTATTTTATGATCAAGTCGGACATGAGTACACTTGGATAAGGTATGGTAATTTAATTTTACTTGTAGAACGTAGGATGTTAAGGTGAAATTTTTATATAAAGTGATAGGTATGTTGCTTATAGGTTATGGATGAAGTTGTTAGAATCTACTGAATTCCTGATGGCTGCTATACCATAAGTTTCCACGCATATTCATAAGTTAGCAGACTGGCCACCTGGATAACTTGTGAATTGCAAAGAAACATTATGGCAAGCAGTTAGAAAAACAAATAAATGACTAATAAGTATTGACCTCTATAGTGATTAAGTGAGTAAAGAATTATATTATGAGGAAAGTATGTGTTTCTTAGTTGGTGTACGTAAGGAATAATAATTAGTAAGAATGATTGTATTATGGATGATATTTTTAAGTTTTGAGGTTAAAGATTAAGGGTGATTTAGGAAAATTTTTAGGAGGTTCTTGGAGAAATATTTTCTTGAAGATATTATAAATAAGAAGGTGATGGAATTCTTAGAATTTAAGAATTATGATCATGGAGGAATATAGGACTAAGTTTGAAAAGTTAGTAAAAGACTTTTCAAGAAAATATGGTAGTAGAATACTTATGTTATTTGGTTTTAGTATGATTTCAGTTTTAGTTGTAGGTGGGGAAAATTAAAATTCCTAGGCATCTTCTATGAATGATAAGGTTATGATTGATATCCTAACTAGTATGTTTTAATTTTGATGAGAATTATGTGTTGTTAAAATTATTGATAGAAAATTTTATGTTAAGCTGGTTGTTTCGTTGTCTTTGATTGATATATAGATTGGTTGTCTTCTGATAAAATGTTTTCAATAATTGTGTTAGGAAATTCCAAAATCAAGTAACAATGAGATATCTAATTTTGTTATTTTGACATCTTTGAAGGGAAAAGAATAAGTATACAAAAATTTTGTCTAACATAGAAATGAAGATTAAGGTTTTCTTAAGAAATTTCCATGAACGTTTCCTGAAAAAAATAATAATAAGTTTACTATAGATTTGGATATATAATGATGAAACTATATCTAAATGGAGTTTAAAGAGTTGTAGAATAAGTAGAGATCTGATATGTTTCTTTAGGAAATACTAATATTGCTGGAACTATGAGTAAATGAATAGACTATCATTAGTTAGATAAATAACAATTAAGAATAAGTATCTTACCCTTAAGAAAGATGACTCTATGAGTTGGTGGAAAAGAACATGGAAGTTTAGCAAAATAGATTTCACCCTTAGGATCCATGAAAAGTTTGAAGATGTTTTAAAGGTTGCTTGAAGAACTAGTTAGAATCATCACGGATATTTAGTTATGCTTGGATGTTGCTACATTATAGGAATAAGACCTTTCACCCTTATTTTGATAGTACGTGAAACTATTCATAAATGACACTTTAGTATATTCCAAAGATTAGAGAAAAGAATGATGAATACTTAAGGATCTTGTTACTGATTTTTAAGAATAGATAACTTTATGTAAGTTTGGATTGAGATTTTTAAGACATGTGATATTTCGAGGTGGTATAGCTGTAGACAGCTCTAAGGAGAAAGAGATTGTTCTAAAGTGGAAAAAATTCGAAGTTTATATTTGGAATTAAAAGTTTTCAGGACTTAGTAGAATATTATGAAATCATCAAAAAGTGGGTTTAAGTTAGCCTTGCCTTAGATCAAATTGAGTTATTGAGGAAAATTTTTATGGACATTCAGTGTAAGCACAGGTTTTAATTTTAACCCTTGAAGACAAACCTTTTGTAAGAATGCTGTGATGAATCCAAAAATAGGTTTTTTGGTGAAAAATAGTAGTCCATGTATATAGGTAATTGAAATCCATGAGAGAAAATACCTTACTCATGACTTAGAATTAGCAATTATGAAGATTTCATTGATAATTGGGAGACTTTATCTGTGAGGAATAGGGATTAGTAAGAATGATTATAGTATAGCTAATGTATTTCGAGTTTCAAGGCTGAAGGATAAGTGTGATTTGAGAAAATTTTAAGAGGTTATTTTTGGAGGAAGGTTTCCTAAGGATGTTAGAAATAAAAAAGTGATGAAATTCGCAAGAGATTATTGTTGAGTAGATAGCTAAGTTTGATTTGTGAAGTACTCTCTTCATTATTAAGGAAAATATGGTATTGAGGTACGGGTGTTATTTGATTTAAGTGTGATCATTCCATTTCTATTTTATTTGTGAGTAGGAGAAAATTAAATGTCTTCTATGAATGGTAGAGCTTGTGAAACCCCAACTAGTAAGTATGTTTTGATTTCTAATGTGAGCTTTGTTCTGTGGAAAATTTCTAATAGAAAATTGTATGTTGATCTGGTCTGATTGCCTTTTGACAAACTGATGATATTTTGATTGTCTTCTGATAAACTGTTTTAAATAATTAGTGTTGATAATCCTGAGATGAGTAATCAAGAGATAAATATTGTTAAGGAAAATAAGTAGTGTTTAAGATGGGTTGTCTACCTCTGCTAACTAATATGATATTGTCTAATCTGAAAGTGGAAACCACGATTTCTAGGTAACCCCCTGTCATTAGAAATTTTTTTTCTAAGAATATAATTGACCTACTCCTTGAAAGAAATGGAATATGATATCTAGTACAAAACTCATATCTGTAGCTACTCATGTAATGTTCCACAGGGTTAGTTAAGTTTAAGAAACAACTAGGAGAATGGTTGAATAAGTGGTTTGTGAGATTTAATATGTTTCCATAGGAATACTAGTAGTGCTAGTAAATAAGAAAGATGGAATCATGAGGAGGTGTAGTAACGATTAAGAATAAATATCTTATTCCTATCGTTGGTAAGAACATGGAAGAATTAGCAAAATAGATCCTACTATGAAGTTTAAGGATATTTTAAGGATTGCCTTTAGAATCAATTATAGTTATTACGAGTATTTAGTTATACCCTTTATACTCTGGTATGTCGATGGATTATAGGAATAGGACCTTTTACCCTTATCTTGATAGTACGTGAAACTATTCATAGATGACACTTTGGTATATTCCAAAGATTAGAAAAAAGAATAAGGAATACTTAAGGATCTGACTCTTAAGTATAGATAACTTTATGCTAACTGTAAGTTTGGATTGAGATTCATAGGACATGTGATATTTCAAGATGGTATAACTGTAGATCTTTATGAGGTAAAGAATGTTCTAAAAATCCAAAATCAGTATTTAAAATTAGAAGTTTTCTAGATTTAGCAAGAGGGCTTTTTCGAAGTAGCCTTACCTCTGATTGAGAAAAGAAATTTTGAATGGAAGCTTAGGGTAAGCATAAAATTCTAATTACAATACCTGTATTAGTCTTGCTTAAATTTTAGAAAAACCCTTTGAAGTATATTGTAATGTATTCAAAAAAGGGTTAAAACAGAATGTTGATGGAAAAATAGTGTTAGATGCGTCCAGGAAAATGGAAGCCATAAGAGAAAATATCTTACCTAAGATTTAGACTTAGTCACTGACATATATATTTGGAGACCTTATCTGTATGGTTCACATTTTGAGGATTTTAGTATGAGGGATTGATTTTGAGGTAATAGAGATGGAGGGAAATTGTTGAAAAATCATCATGAAAAGGTCAATATAGTGGTAGAGGATTTAAGTGGAAAACCTTGGATGATATCTACATGGATAATTAGGGAATGGATCTGTTAAAATAATTTGAGGATCTTAGTTTAAGGTGTGAGCATAAAAGTTAGAAACTCTATAGATTCTCAATGAATTTTTGAAAGAAATAAGAAAAAGAGTTATCTGATATTTTTGGAATTAGACAAATTTCGAGGACGAAATTTTTTTAAGAAGGGGAGAATTGTAACACCCCAAAATTTTGAAACTACAGTCAATTGATGGTCTGTATTCAAATTACTAGGGGTAAAATGTTAATTAGAGGAAGTACAAAAGGATTTGGCGAAAATGACGAAAATACCCCTAGACATTTTGAAAATGAGCAAATTACCCCTAGGTATTTTAGCAAGATATCTTAAGGAGGAAATGATACCCTTAGATGTTTTGGAAACGACCAAGAATACCCTTAGGATGACAATTATAGAGATAACCTGAACATTTTTAGAAATGACGATTATACCCGTAGGGTGAATGGTGAAATTACCAAAATGCCCTTTAGGTTAAAACTAACCAGATAACTTTAGAAACTTTGTGGAAACCTGGAAAATAGATGAAATACCTTTAGATAATAAATTATTAACATAGTGGATGACAAGAAATCATAAAATAGAATTTCTAAGAATTTTGGTGGATATTTTGGAAAAGAGCTCGATCTAGGCTAACTCAAGCATCCGAAAAGTCTAGGAAAAAGGAGAGATACAATCTATAGAATTTTCTCTTAATTATAGGAGAAATAGACCTTCCTAATAAGTTAGTTTAGTAATTTTAATAATTCAAGGCAAAATGGACCAATGAGAAATTAGAATTTAGCTATTATAGGTAAGAAAGCAAAAATTGGATTGATTTGGATTTCTAAATTAAGCTTTGACCGTATGATGCAAGATCAATGCAGAAAAGCTTTAAGAAACTTCAAGAATGGACACATGGATGTTTAAAAGGCTAGGATACATGCCATTGGTCCATTTGTAAAGTAAGATAATAATGAACTAAGAAGATTTTTTTTGAAGAAAACTTTCTCTTGACTCCTTTGGACACGTAGACCGTTCTAGGAATTATTTCAAAAATCCCAACGGTCAAAAGTTTGATATATTGGATAATAATGTACCCTTAAAATTTTAAAAAGATCCAACGGTTAACAAATCCAGAATGAGTATTTTAATAAAATGGGCTTTGGAGGAGATTTTGTGACTAAGCTAGCAATCCACATAAGAAAGCAATTGAAGACTTGACCTACAAGCCTTGAACTCCACGTGCAAATGGAGAAGAATATAGAAAACTCAAGAATTAGGACACTTGAAGGGTGCAAAATGCCTAGCCAATGAGGTGAAACCTAGTGGAAAGTAAGTTATGATGACTTAGGAAGATTTTGTAGCACAAGCAAGCTATTCCACGTGAACAAGCAAGGAGTGCTCTCCAAGAAATGAAGTTCAACGTACAAGGGAGAAGGAGAAAGAGTAGTATAGAAGAATCAAGACACAAGCTACTTGGACGGTGCAAATTAACTAGCCAATAAGGTGGAACCACAAGGAAAGCTAGTCATTATGACCTTGGATGATATTTGTAAAAATCAAGATTTAGCACCTTATATAAAAGATGTAGGGACCGAAATTTGGGCTGTCCTAAGGGAAAGTAACGTGCACATCCATCCCCAAAATACTCCTATTTCATTCCTTTCTAATTCTACCATTCACCTAGAACAAAAACAAAGGCCTATACCTTGGAAGTCCACGTGAAGACCTAGGAGTACTAAGAGCAAAGGCTGTCCAAAATTGGAGAAGAAAATAAGGTATGGGGAGGTTTATGATAAGCAAGTTTGGATATTTATTTTGTTGAGATTCTTAATTGTTTTTACAAGAAACCAAGCTTTGTAGGTTAGGTGTTTGATGAAATATCTTAAAGAAATAAAGGTTGCTAAGGGAAATGAGTATTTGAATAAGTAACTTGATTTGGTTTAATAAATGAATACTTGAGTGAATCACTTGAATTTAACTTAATAGGTACATGTTAAGTAACTTAATTCTATATGTATTATGACTATTTTTTGAAGAAAAGGCTGATTAGAATTGAAGTTATATAATGAAATATGTTATTAAAGCTAAAGTGTTTCATGGTTTACTAAAGTTTATAAGTTTTAATAAAAGTGTTTTTTAAATCCTTGAACATGTCTATTTATTCTTAGAATTATGTTGAACTTTATAAAGATTAATGTTTAAGTGGCTTTCCTTAAAGTATTCTATGAATTCAAGCTTGCACACCATGTGTTTGATAATTTGTTACAATGAATGAAATATGTTTCAGAGTTGTTGGTTTGAATCTTTATTGTTGGATTTGAATTATATTTGCATGGTTTTATGAAGTTTTATGTGATTGTTAGAAAGGGTGCATATGTTGCTAAATAAGCCTATTCCATGTGTTGTGAAGTTGAAATACACAAAGCTTATGTGTTGATGAGTGATTCTATACACTTTGATAAGGTTAACATGTTGCTTGGTGTCTTATGAATCTATATGAATTTTAAGTGGTTTTATGATTTTGATGATGAGAAATGAGTTGAGATGTGTACTATGTTGATGATGGAAAGTGATGAGTTGAACTATGGCTATATGCTTAGATGTTGTGTAAAGCTTTATGTGATGGATGAAAGAAGCTTTACGTGTTGTTTAAAAAGCATATGCCATGAGTTTTTAAAGATGTTGAACTTTGAGGTGTATGAGATATAAGAAGAAGAGTAAGGATTAATGAGAAAAGATGTGATAAAAATGAATCATTCCTGCATTTTTATATGCATATGCCCGGCGGGGGTTAATCCGTGAAGTTGTTTGTCAGATAGCTAAACTGAGTCCATGCGTTCAGATGAGAGATGTTCTGAACTGGGGGGTAGTTGTATCAGTGAGGACCACACCACCATGATGATCACATAGGTGGAGGTGACATTCCTACGCGCCACTGCGCTACCCCGACTGAATGGATAAGTTCGTTCCACTAAGGTGAGGGTGAGGCTATCTTGACTATGGCCATGTGTTGAAAAGTTGAAAATCATGCATCATATAAAAAAGATGAGCATGCATTACATGCATCACATGATGGGTATGTTGTATGATGTTCTGTATACTGTATGTGTTGTGTGATTTGAAGTTGTATCCTATTTTATGATTGAGGTTTTGACCATCTGTGTATATATTTGTTTATTCAAACTGTGTTTGTCATAAACTTACCCTATTTTGTGTCTATGGTTGACACCTGTGATGACCCCAATTTATTTGGGCGAGCAGGGAAACAGTAAAGCAGTGGATGACTATGAAGAGAAGATGATGAAGATATTTTGATGAGTTGTACTAGACTTAGATCAATTGTATTTTGTGTTGGCATGTATTTGGGACTG
This sequence comes from Glycine tomentella, assembly GCA_007407185.1. Classification (NCBI taxonomy): domain Eukaryota; kingdom Viridiplantae; phylum Streptophyta; class Magnoliopsida; order Fabales; family Fabaceae; genus Glycine; species Glycine tomentella. The sequence goes on along the minus strand of PYAF01002728.1, from coordinate 61,086 downwards.
TATAATGAACTATATTTTGGACTGTATTAATGGACTGTATTCTTATTATAAACAAACCATGGTGAGGGAGAATCGTTTATGTTATGACTAAATTGTAAAATCGAAGCGAGCAGAAAGAAATTTTTCATGAAATTTATAACTAAGATAATTTTAATACAAAAGTGGAAACGAGATTTTAGCTAAAATCAATCAAACACGAGAGAGTAAACGGAGGTGTTACAGGTGAGCTTCAACTTCTTTTTCTGAAGAGGACTCAGAACTTGTGGATTCATTGTCCTCCCAAGCAATGTAGGCTTTTGTAGGCTTTCCATCCCTTTTTGATCTCTTCTCAGCTTGTGGCTTCTTTGTTAATGAGGGGCATTCAAATTTTATGTGACCTTGCTTTCCACACTTAAAGCAAGTGATGGATGAGGAGTTGTTGTTCTTGTTGGTGCTGTCATTTCTTTTCTTTTGTTGTGGTTGCCTTCTGTTTTTATTCTTCCTCATAAACTTGGTAAACTTCCTTATAATGAGATTCATATTCTCATCATCATCATCTTCACTTGAATCTTCTTCTCTTTCAATCTTTGAAGGTGCAACTTTTAATGCTATACTCTTATGCCTTTTATCTGCATCTTCACCATGAGTTAATTGAGACAATTCAAGTTCATACTCAAGGAGCTTACCAAACATAGCTGCCATGGACATCTTTGATAAATCCTTTGATTCTTTGATGGCTATGACTTTAGGTTGCCATTCCCTTGTTAGGAATTTAAGAATCTTGATGTTTAGGTCTTCTACATCAAAAGTCTTCCCTAGCCCAAGCAAGTGATTCACTATGTGGGTGAACCTAGTTTGAAGCTGTGAGATGTTCTCATCATCTCTCATCTTGAACATTTCATATTCATGGATGAGAGTGTGTTTCCTTGACTTTCTCACATCATTTGTACCTTCATGTGTTACTTGAAGTAGTTCCCACATTTCTTTGGCGCTTTTACACCTAACAGTCCTAAAAAATTCATCGGAAGATAATGCAGAAGTTATCATGTTCTTTGCCTTGAAATCATATTGAGCTAATTTCGTTTCTATTTCAGACATTTCATCCCATTCTTTAGGTATTGATATGCCATCAACAACTTTGGTAGGAATGAAAGGACCTTTCTCAATACAATTCCAACCACTCGGATCATTTGATTGGATGAAGATTTGCATTCTATTTTTTCAAAAACTAAAATGTTCTCCTTCAAAAAAGGTGGTCTATTCAATGAGGATCCCTCCTTGAATGTTATTTGATTAGTATTCATTGTCAAAGATTTAAAAAAGATCTTGAGCAAATTACAAGAACCAGCTCTTGATGCCAATTGAAAAAACAATGAACAGTTATGGAAATAAACCAAGACCGGGGGGGGGGGGGGGGGGGGGGGGGGGGGGGGGGGGGGGGGGGGGGGGGGGGGGGGGGGGGGGGTGGGGTGAATTGGTTTTACCTCAGAGTTTTAAAATTTTCTTTCAAAATTTATAACAGCGGAAGACTTCAAAAGGATTGTATCAATTTAAAACCAATTAGAAGTCAATTTAATTCATCAATCAAATTACTCTTGTGCAGTAACCCAGTTTATATGATGAACAAACTCTATACTTCAAGAATTTAATGAAATATAAACTAAAATCTAATGCACACAAGATTTATACTGGTTCACCTCTCAACCCCGAAGGCTACATCCAGTTTTCTTCCAACTAAATCTTGGTTAGAGTTCCACTATAACAAATATATGTTCTTTACAAACTTACAAAATGATCTCTCTTACCCTCCCTAAGTAAAATTCAAAATCTACTCCCTATAGACTTTTCAAAAGATCAAGAACCAGAGATCTCCTCTCTGTTCTTCCCTCTAGAAACCCTTTCTAGAAAAAGATTTAAAGAATTCAAATGTTATATGGAAATACAACACAATTATACAATCAATAATACCAAAACTCAAGCTTTAAGTTCAACAAAGATATCACCTTATAATCCTCAACAATTACAATGATATGAATGATTCAATCAACCTGAGATTATATGCAAAAGATGACTACCACTCTTTCTTGATTGCTTCTTTGAGCACTAGCTTGAATATTTCTTCAAACAATGAGTATCAAAACTCAAAACTCATGTAAATCTCAATAACACTCAACACATTTGATTATCTCACTAATTTTAGCCTTGGGTACACTTGAGAAATTTAGAATATGTATCACAAAGTTTGCACGAGCATCTTTTTCTTTCTTTTTCTCTTATTTTTTTCACTCAGACTCAACTTTTCTATTTATAAAAATATGTTTTAACTAACTGTAATCGATTAATTCGTCAATATAATCGATTATTTTAACTATATAATCGATTAAATTGTTCATCAGAAATCTGGAAATCTGTTACGAACAGAATAATCGATTAAATCACTTGAAAATCGATTAAGCCAGACAAACTAAGTTTTACAATGCACACATGTAATCGATTAAGTACCCAAATCGATTAACATAGACCATGCCTAAAACTTAACAAAGCATATTTAATCGATTACTAACATTTGGTAATCAATTAAACCATATGAACATGCTGTGTAAAATTATGTAGAAGCTTATGTAATCGATTATTTCCCAAGATAATCGATTAAATTTAATCGATTATGAACCAGTGGTAATCGATTAAAATGTTCATAAGGCATTTTCCATAAAACATTCACACGCCTGTAATCGATTATTTCACCTAAGTAATCGATTAAAGCAGTGAAAAAATGTTTTACACAATTCCTAATTGCCTTAATGAAATTCTATAAGTTTGTTTATTACCACGTGATTAATTCCTAAAAAATGAATGTATGAATGCAAGAATTATCAATAGCTAATGAGGATTATAAAGCTTTATCTAATGAACCAAGCTTAAACACAATTACATATGCCATCAAATTGATTGCGCATGTAAAATATCAAAACTCATTTACTTCAATCATCTTTGAATCCTTTGCTTCAGCTTCTTTGATTCTAACAATAATGACGCCATGAAGAAGAACTCTGAAGGCTGAAAGCTGATCATGATCAGCTGGAGGCTAGAGCGAGACATCCCAAAGGTGACGAGTACTTGTCTCTCACGGGGAACGAGCATAGTCAAGGGGAGTCACACCCTGACATATTGTCAACCCTCAAGGCGATCCCAGCTTATCACAGATATACTGTCCAGAAGGGCAGACAACACGACGACATCCCTTTATCGATCGCATTATGGAAGTCGACCTACCCTCATGTTGGAAATCTCTCCACCTAGAGAGGTATGATGGCAACACTGATCCTGATGAGCATCTAGATGTCTTCCTCACTTAGGTTAATCTATACACCAATAACGATGTTGTATTGTGTTGGGTATTTGCCATCTCTCTCAAGGGAGCAACTTTGACATGGTACGGTGGACTCCCTTCGAGGTCCATCAACATTTTTGACACTCTTGTCAAGAAATATAGTGCACAATATGCGATCAGTCGGTCTCACAGGCTAACCTCTGCTGCATTAGCCAGTCTGCGACAGGCAGATGATGAACCTCTTCAGAGATTTATGGAATGATTCAGACAAATAGCTGTCCGAATCTGGAACCTCAATCCCGAAGTAGCATTACACTCTATGATGCTAGCCTTGCGTCCAGGCAAGTTCATGGACATTTTGTGAAAGAAACCACCTTTTAGCATGGACCAAATACTCGAACGAGCCAAAGGTTATACTCAGATGGAACAAATGTCCAAATTATGGAATGAAGTCAAACAAGCTAAACAGAAGAAAGAAGGAGTAACCAAGACTGACCCACACAGGTCAGACAAAAAAGCACAAGCCAAACAAGCGCCAACACCTCCCAAAAGGACCCAAGTATGAGCGCTACACTATCGTGACGGTCAATCGAGCCACCATCATGGAGGAAGCTTTCAATACGGAGGTATAGGCGAAATTACCATCACCCTCATCATCTCTCAAGCCAAGGGCAGACCCGAACAAATACTACAAATATCATTGCAGGAATGGTCATAACATTGAAGAGTATTGGGCCTTGAAAGACAAAATCGAAGAGCTCATATAGGAAGGGTATCTATCCCAGATTGTAAAAAGACATGATAATCACCTAGCTGGAACCAGACCTGGGGGACATCCCGAAGACCAACACAAAAACCAAGATGCTTACAAGAGAAGAGTCAGAGCGGAAGACAGGGGTCGATAGAGGCAACAGTAGCCCAGACATGAACGTCAGTCTCCTCAACAACAGGAGAACGAGCATGCCTAACAAATCCAAGGTGTGGTCAACACCGTCGTGGGCGGATTCTCTCATGGAGGACCATCCAGCCAGTCTCGAAAGAGACACCTTCGTGCTATCCGGGACATCAATATTAACTTCGTCGATGCTCCCCCACCACGGAGCCTCCCTCTTAGCACGTTCACAGACAAAGATTTCAAGGGAATCGACCTTGTCAACCAGGATGGCCCAATGGTGGTCTCCCTTGTAATTGCCAATTTTATTAATATCAAAAGTCTTCATTGATTAGGGTAGTTCCGTAGACATTTTATATTGGAAGACTTTCTAGAGGAGTGAGGTTTCACAAGACATGATTCACTCTCCTCTAGACCTCTCCTGGGCTTTGCAGGAGAAAGGTTAGAAACCAGAGGTTACGTGGACCTTATGACCACTTTTGGTCAAGGCTCACTCTCGAGGAGTTGTCTATCAAGTATTTAATTGTCGATGCCGACACCTCTCATCGTCCTTTAATTGGAAGGAAGACACTAAACGAGCTTGGAGCTATTGTCTCCACACCTCACTTGAAGATGAAATTCCCTACCGTGATGAGAGAAATAATCACTGTCAAGGCAGACCAGAAGCAAGCTTGACAATGATATGCAGAGAGTCTAAAAGTGGCATCATATCCTCCCAATAGGGAGTCGCGCATATACTATCCCACTTTGGGAGTACTAGCCAAGTCATGAGCATGGACAAAGGGTCTACCCCTCACACCCTAACTATTTAAAACTCATCAAGATGACACATTTGACGTAGATCCACGCGATGACACCATCAACAAAGGATTGAAGCTTGTTGAAGAACTTGTCAAACTGAAGCAATGCACACAGCTCAGCAGAAGACCTCACAGATCATAAGCAAGACACATAGCAAATGTCCTCCGCAAAAACGTGGATCTATTCGCCTGGCAACCATCTGATATGTCAGGCATTAAGCCCTGCATCATATGCCACAAGCTAGTAATGTGCCCACATGCCAAACCAATAACATAGAAGAAGAGAAAGATAGGGGAAGAAAGACGTAAGGCTGATAAGTGCCCTAATTCAGTTAAATTCATGTTTTAAATGCAGGCACTTATCTTTTGATTTTAGAAGATTTGATTATAAATTTGCCCTAAACCTAGTTAAATAGCACGCACCTAGTGCTTGTATAAAAGTTGTTGTTCGTATTTTGGAAGATTAATCCAATCATACTTTGTATTTTGATAGATTCCGTGGATTTCCAAGGCTTCCGAATAAGCAAAGCAAGCAAGGAGGGCTTACATAGCAAACATGGGAGGTGTTACAAGCAATCCAGACCCAAAATCCATCAAAGCCCAAAGAATTCTTCATGGTTAAGGCATTAACTCGTCCAGGCAACCAAACCATGTATATTTGGCTCGCCCAAGTGAGCTCCAAGTACCAAGGAGATAGACATTAGCTCGCCCAGGCAAGCAAAACATGAAGAAAATGGTCGCCTGGGCGAGTGAAGCTGGTAGGAGGAAGATTTCTATAAACAGCCAACGAATTTGAGAGGAAAAGGCATCCCCATTTGCTTTCTTTTACTTCCTTAGCTTGTTTCTTAGTTTAGGAACTTAAATAATAGTATTAGGTAGATTAGGAAAGTGAGAGAAGTGAGGATTAGTGTGGAGACTCTACCGGAAAGAAGCGGTGATGGGGCCCTTCGTCAAATCTTCCTTTGAGGAGGTTCTCTCCACTATGAGTAGCTAGCTTCTCTGAGGATTGGATGTAATCTTCTTAACCCTATGCATTTCTTTTAATATTTATTTATGCATGAATTGTTTCTATTTCTTGTTGGTAATTTCATTATGTGCTTAATGCTTGATTCTACTTGATCACTAGTTTCATGAATTTAATCCTAAGTGAGACTGAAAAGTAATCTTAGGGTTTGAACTGAATGATTTTACTCATTACGTTACGTTGCTAGGAATAGGGCATAACGTTTTGATTGCATAAAGCATGCGATTATAATTCATAATGCTGGGGTATTTACTTCATATGCGAGGAATCCATATTCGGTAGATATCCTTAGAACTCGAATGCGAGTGATCGATTCGGGGTAAAATAGTGTGCATCAATAAGGATAGACGTTGATTTATGCATGGTAATATTAATTGGATATAAAAGGATAAGAATGATGAAATTCAATCCCACTTTCTCATAATTATATTTCATTTTTGCTAAGTTTAGTTATCTTCCGTTACTTTCATAAACAAATGAAATTCTGCTCAACCTACTTGTACATAACTATTGAACTGTTAAGTTATAATGGGATTAACTGAGTAAGCTCAAGTCTCTGTGGAGATGATCTTATAAATTTTGTAACTTACAACGACAAATCGGTACGCTTGTCGAAAGTCCTAACAAAGGCGGTCAAAGAAGTAGTGGACAAGTTACTGAAGGCCATCTTTATCAGGGAAGTCAGGTACTCCACCTGGCTCGCCAATGTTGTGATGGTCAAAAAAGCCAACGACAAATGGCGTACGTGCACTGACTTCACCGACCATAACAAGGCATGCCATAAAGACGCATACCTATTGCCCAACCTGGACGCATATTTCGGGTACAACCAAATCAGGATGCACACCCCAGGCAAGGAGAAAACAACATTCATTACTGAAGATGCCAACTACAGTTACAGGGTCATGCCCTTGGACCGAGTCTTCAAAAAACAGATCAGACGAAATGTCAATGTATATGTTGACGACATGGTCATCAAATCCCAAAGCATATCCCAGAATGTGATAGACCTAGAAGAGGTTTTCGAAGAAATCCGGAAGTCTGACATGCTTCTCTACCCAAAAAAAATGCCCATTTAGGGAAGGTAGTAGTAAATTCCTTAGTTTCATGATTACACATTGTGGAATTGAAGCCAACCCTGCAAAATGTGCAGCCATATTGGAGATGCACAGTCCAACTAAAGTCAACAAAATCCAAAAACTGAATGAGAGACTAGCGGCCTTGTCCAGATTCCTCCCGAAGCTTGTCGAGAAGGTGAAGCCCATCTACAAGCTGCTCAAAAAGATCAAACCCTTCCTTTGGGATGAAGCTTTTGAGCAAGCCTTTGAAGCATTCAAGAAAACCATCGCCACGTCGACCATCTTGAGTCGACCTAGACTAGGGGCACCATTGCTCCTCTATCTCTCGGTAGCAAACGAGGTTGTCAGCTCGACCCTTGCCCAAGAAGAAGGGAAGCATCAACTCCCTATTTACTTCACCAGCCGCATTTTGCACAATGCCAGATGCCTTTGGCCCTACTTTCAAAGTCACCAAGTGATAATTAAAACAAATTATCCCATCAAACAGGTGTTGAGACAACCCGAACTGGCAGGAAAAATGGTGGCATGGTTGGTAGAACTGTCAAAATTCGACCTCCAGTATGAACTTCACAATTCCATGAAAAACAATGAATGGTAGACTTCCTAGCAGAATTCGCAGATAAAGAAAAATCCACCCCAGACTAGTGGAATCTCTGCATAGATTATTTATTTATTCCTAGCAGACTTCCTAGCTTATTTATTATTTCTATTAAACAAATAGGATTCACAGATTTGTCCAACAAAACCCGTTGAACCTGTTGAAAGGTCAAATACTGTTGGTGGAGTTGATCCATTGGGTGACTTGATTAAGAACCTATATGATGTTTACCAAAAGCCGCTTGAGTTGTTGCGGGATGGGACTAAATTTGGGATTTCGAATGTAGAAGCATCCTTCTTCATAACATATTATGATGTAAATGAAATAATATCTGGTCACGAATGTTTGAACATATCTATACTACAATTGTGGATGATGTAACTAAATTCGCTTTGAAGGTCTCCTTTCATTAAATAATAATTAATATTCCTTACGATATATATGATTAACAATTTTCATTTGAAACATTAAAAATAAGTTTATGGATGATTGGAGTACAAGGTTAGGTCATGGTTTGGTGTATGGATTCGTTGAGTCTCAATCCATACATAATGCAAAGGATAGACATGATTGCAGAATACGTAGCTAATTATTCTCAAATTCAGGGCCCATTGGCAGCTTGTCGTTTAGTGTCCTAGGAACGATGATGTTGTCTGGTTCGATTCGTTGCTTAAGAAGCCTAATATTCACATCAAAGTCGTAATTAACAAGTTAGGTGTTGTATTATGACTCATTTACTCTATTATGAACTTAGGTACCCAAATATGTAACAACTTAACCCACATTGATTTTTTTTTTAACTAGTGCAATGAAGACATTGAGACTAGTTTGGATGGTAAATCTAATCAACTTGAACCTAAATGGATTGAAATAAAGGTTAGTCATTTAATCAAACCTTGTTATAGACTGGTCATATTTTGTAACTTTGTAATTATGAGATTAAAATATATTTCATCCTGAATTTAGAGCCACGTTCAAGCAAAGGCTATGAGTGTGGCTATTATGTAATGCATTGGATGAGGAATATAGTAAGCGGGGGTTTGAAGAATTAATAGAGCATGGTATATTTACTTTAACAAGATTCAATTTTTAGTTTACTATCAATTTTTAATAATTTTACATGTACTTGGCTAATTTGTATATTTTATGTTTTGTAGTGCTTTGGTGATGGAACACCATTAGACACCGAAAACATAACAACAATTCGCAAGAAATGGGCAACATATTTGTTACAAGTTTAAAACAATCAATTTAGACAAGGTTAGAGGATATAGGACGAAACACTATGTTGTATTTGATGTTTATTAGAATTTGTCTGCACCAAAGCCCTTGGACAATGCATTGTATTTTGTGCGGCCAAGCTGGCCATTTTGCAGCTCATTGTCTAGCTGAGGATTTTGATAGTCCTGATGGTAGCCCATTTCACAAGAAAAATTTTCAGGTTGGAGAACTAAATTCATGTATTTTGACATAAATCCTTATTTTTCTATTCTGTTTATTTCCAATTTTTAACTATATCCTTATGGTTGTTGATATTATTCAGGTAAAAAATTTTGCAACTTGTTTCATTTGTAGCCTATGCATGATCAAAAGGTGCAGTTTATGATAATAACTTTTTTATAGTTAATCATATCTCACTTACCAAAGCTTCTAATAGAAACAATGGTTAACCTATTTCTCTTTCTCTTTGTTCAACAAGGAGAGGTACAATATTTTATTGGAGTTCAACTTGATGGAAGTCAACATGTGGAGTCACTTCATAACCACATTGCAGATGATACTGCAAAAGAGGGAGAACAATTTGTTTGGTTTCTATCCAAGTACTTCATTAGTTTAACATATATAGAAATCTCCAATTTTCTGTTGGTTTACAACATCACTATATATCCAAATAGAGGCTTTTAGTTTGAAAGTTTATAAAAGCCTACAATTCTTCTATCATGACCAAAGAGAAAGTTTTGTATATAATTTGTTGGTATTATCTGAAATACTAGGAAATTCTGCTCAATTTATTATGCTTTGTATTTTCCAAGTTATAACAAGTTTATTTGACATCCATTCTCAGGTAAAATAAACTGTGGAAAATGTTGATGATGCACTGAGAGTGTAACACCCTCAGATTTCAATATATCTGTACATTTTTAATAAATCTGCATTCCTAAAATGAATGAAATAAATACCCTTAGATATTTTTGAAAATGACTAAAATGTCCTTGAACAATTTCATAAATGACAGTTAGGTCCCTAGGATAAAAGACTAAAATGCCCCTGAACATTTACCCAAATGACCAAAATATCCTTTTAGCTCTGATGAGATCAGATAGCCTCAATAAGGTTAGGGGAACCTGACAAAAGGGTAGAACACCTCTAGATATGGAAATATTGGTATTTTTAGTAAAGAAAAACCACGAAATAGAATTTTTAGAAATTTTGACAGATATGTCAAAAAGAATTGAATTAAGGATAATCTGAGTTCTATAAAAACACAGAAATAGGAAAGATACAATCTAGAGAATTTTCTCTTAATTATAGAAGTAATAGATTCTTTAATAAGTGATCTAAATATTTTACTAATTAAATACAAGATAAACCAATAAGAAATTAGATAAAACCATTAAAAGAAATGGTGTAACAACTTCTTGAATGTTAATAAAACTTAAGATAATCTCTAACCAATAATTATTTGATGTTGTTGAGTTGTTAATTTAATATAGTTGTATGAGATTATGTTGCTGTATAATTTATTATGCTATTGTATAATGATGTAATGTTGTTGTATGTTGTTACCTAATTTATTATATTGCTGTTATGGTTGTATGATGTTGCTGTATGTTATTTATTATGTTGCTGTAGACTGTTGTATTTAGGGTGGCTGTATACTGTAAGTAATGTTGCTGTTGCTATATTTAATTCTGTATGATATCATGTTGCTGCATATTGCTGTATGTTTTATTCGGTTGCTGTATTTAATTAAGTGGTTGTATCGTATTTTATTTATTAATGTAGACTGTATAAATTGAAGTAGTTGTATGATATTCATTTGGTGTTTAACCATGATAAAGATTCCATGTCTATTTTTATTAGAAATTAGGTCATGGACATATGATTTATTTCTCTAAAAGAAATTATGGCACACATGTATCTTTTATATGAAATTAATTATGATGAAGTGATGGTGCCAAAATCAAGAGAATTTGAATGAAAGAATTTTCAAAGGGTAACTGAAAAAATAAAAGAAAATCATTACATTCATTTTTGCATTTCCCCTCGGAGTGGAGGGAGGTTCCATTGGAGTGGGTGGGACTGTTCCACTGGAGTGGGTGGAACTGTATGGTACCCTTTTTCCCCTCGGAGTGGAGGGAGGTCTCACTGGAGTGGGTGGGACTGTTTCACTGGAGTGGGTGAAACTATTCTAACTTTTGGTACCCTTAATTAGGCCTCTGAGATCTCAGTCATGCATCATTTAATAAAGAAATCATGCATCATGT